>VYZV01043868.1:55381-69826 GCA_013401275.1 Pandion haliaetus | reverse complement strand
GGGGGGAGCGTGAGTAACAGCAGTGAATGACTCTTGAGCAAAACTGGCCTATGATGCAAAGCGGTGGGGATTGGATTTGTTTCCTCTAGAAGGGGGAAGGCTATGGGAGGATGGGCTATCTGTTTTCAGTGTGCCTGAAAGAGGACACTGGTGGCTTTCTGTAGCTGGTGGGGGAAGGGTGTGAGGAAATCGCCTGAACTTGCAATGATGGCGACTTAGGCGCTTGAAAAGGCTTTTCAAGTGGTAGGCTGTTGAAATAGGTGCAGCTTTTTCAGGATGGGTTGGATAGATACCTTTTGGGGTAGTCAAAGTCAGAGGCTGCTCCCTCTTCCTGGCACTGAACTATATCCCCAAATGTCCTTCATCCCAGAGCTGCAAGACACTGTCTTTGGGCATTCAAGGTCAGGGAGAGTCCCAGGTAGAATATGATACTTGCTTTTTAGGAGCCCTACTGCATTGCATTTGGGGTTAGATGGCGTACACATCCGCTGCCTTCCACAGTATAAAGCTGTGTTGACCTCAGAAGCATCTACAGGGTTCCCTTCTCTGCAGCTGGTGATCCTTGGGATCCAGCAGCACAGCCCTGTTGTCAAACCAAAAGGAAAAAAAAAAGGGCCAAAGGCTTTGTGTAGGAGCTCAGATTAAACTGTTCACAAACCACTGGTTCTGCACTTGCGGCACAACTCATTTTGTTAATGTTTGAGTGCAAGGATTTAGACTGGAGAATCTCTTGAGGTCTCTTCTAGCCTGATATCTCTATTTGCCTTTTGAAAATGTGCTACTACTAATGGGCAGGTCCTGGTAGGAGCAGGAATTATTCCTCAGGCCTTAATTAGGTGCTATGAAGATGCAGAACACAAAAATGTTTATTGCCTTAATCAGCTCCTGGTTTTAAGATGAGCAACAGCTGGTAAATACAAGTGTGAAGGAACTGAATGAGTCCCACAAAACAACAGTGCTCAGTGAGATAGCTGGTAACTTCTAAATACGTTTATTTTATAGGCACCATTGCTACATGGGACTTGAGAGGGGGATTTGAAGGAAAGTGATGATACAGCTTGCTGGTGCTTTGTGGTACCTTTGCCATATTGTTATGTGGTTTTGTAGACACGACGTGTATTTTTTGCATATGTATTTGCTAACTTGTATCCCTATCATGCAAGAGGTCTTTACTTATCTAGTTACTTGCTGAGTATTTGTTTCAGGTATAACTTGGGTGCTGGTATACCGAACAGACAAATACAAGAGATTAAAGGCTGAAGTGGAAAAACAGAGCAAGAAATGTAAGTACTTTTCAGATATTAGAGAGCATATCTTGCTGTTCCTGTTACATTCTGCTTTAGCAGATGTCAAATTGAATAGTCTGTGCTCTGAGAAATTCCTGCTGCCTTTTCTGCTGAGGGAGAGAACTTTCTTCAGCTTGGATTTCATAGGAGCCTAATTTTACAAGTTACACAAATCCTTACTGAGGGGACTTATTTCTGTCCTTAATGCTTGTCTTTTGCTGGAGGGAAGGTTGGTACAAAAACCTGTTGTGTTGTCTGAATTTCCCCTCCTCTTAATGGAGGACAGGAGGGAGTAAGAGATCAGTACCGGTATATTTTTTTCTGAACATGAGTAGCCAATCTCTGTAGATTCGTTTAGGTGCCTGAAGTAAGTTGAAAGATGCAGTTTCTGCTTTTCAAGGGCAGTGGAGAATTTGAGATCTGCAGTAAGAAAGAACTAGGGTTGAATGACGAATACCATGAGAGGAAAGCATTAGATGTAAGGAGTAAAAGTGATGATTAATGGTGGGGGATGAGTAAGGACAAAGTCATGATAGAAAGGTCTGAGCTATCAGCTGATATAAAAATAAATTATGCTAGTGTAAACTGGAAACAAATAGAATTGATTAGGAAAAAAAGTCCCAGGTTACTTCCATAGAGATGACAACTGAGAGGCCTGAGAGGAGTTGAACAAAGGATGAGGGAGGAAAGGAGAAGAGAGATGAGGATGAGCAGTCAGAAGGTATGCATTAGATAATAAGAGGAATGATAAACAGGAGGGTCTGGGTGTGGAGTGTTTCAGTGGACCCGCCTGTATCAGAAGCCAAGGAGCAGAGGAGAAATTCAGCCGTCCTTTCAAACTCAATTGTATGTACCCTACACAAGTTGCAGCAGTAAGAGACAGCACACATCTGGGACCAAACCTGAGCTGCCTTTACCTTAAAAATACTTCACCATGATGTCAGCACTCTTAGTGTATGAAAGAACAATATTGTCAAACTGTGCTCTTTCCAGTCTAGCTTCTGCCAGCCTTCCCCTGGGCAAAATAAACTGAAGAGTTGAAGTATAGTCATGCTTGTGTCACAGCTCATAAGTTAGGGGCTTTTGTCATCACAGCAGTATCAGTTGGGGATTGCATCTCTGCCTGCCTGACTTTAATCCCACTTGGCTGACAAAAACGTGTAGGGTAGAATTAGTCCCAGAAGAGCAAGTTAGGGAAGTAGCTGAAAAATTAGAGTTAATGTCCTAGTATGTTTGTGCTGTGGAGCTCTGAGAGCAGTTAGTAGGGTTTAATCTCTGGGGCTTCGTGATTGCTGTAAGAGTTTAATGCTGTTTGTTTTTATAGCTCTCCTCATACCTAGGCTATAATCTGTGAAGGGAAAGATGTGAGGTTCATGCATCTCAATTAGTTTCTAACCTCCTTGTTTGATTCCCCACCCCCAACAAAAAAAAAAGTAAAACAGAATAAGGAATCACTAAAAATTCAGCTTTGATTTTTGTTTTGTTGTGGGATGTTTTTTGGTTGGGTTTTTTTTTTTCCCCTCCTGTGCTAAGGACAGCTGGCTGACCTGATGGCTTACAGAAAACATGTAAAGTAGACCACTTGAGCCACACCGACTGTTATCTAACACATCTGAAACAGGAAAAAACACATTTGAGATATTTAAGCCCTCCCATGAGAGTCCTAGCAGTCCTTAGGATTTGCAAAAACAAATGGGCCAAGTAGTGTGCTTGAGCCGACACTGTTACTCACAGTCCTTAGTTTCATCTCTTCCTGTCCTCTTGTTTCTATTGAGAGGCATAGCATTGTCTGAGACTGCTGCAGAGATTATAGTAAGTGTTCTGGGGTAAACGTAGTGGTAAATTTGCAAGGCTGAAGGCTACCTCTAGAATTGCTGCTGTTTTGTCGTGTATGTTCCCATGGACAGGCTTGCTAGACTGCCTGACAGTTGTTTGTTCTGCTCAGACCATAATGGAATTAGGGCTGTAGAGTTCCTCACTGTTGGCATAAGGCTCAATAGCGCTGTCTAGAGTGAAGCTGAGGTTTGGAGGAGCCCTCTTGTTAGGGCTGAGAGCAATAGGTAGGCCTGAGGAGAGCCAAAGTGTTCTCCAGCTGGGTTTAGAGTTGAGGGCCGTGGGGCTATGTGGACTAGGGTTGGGATGGACTGATCGGGATACTCCAGCTGGATTTGGCATAAGGTTATGGAGAGAGCATTCTGTGAGCACTGGGTGTGTTGTGTCATCTGGCACCTCTCTCCAGCATTCCCTCTGAGCAGACTTCCCTGTTTTTTCCCCTTGTGCTAGCCTGCCCATCAGAGATCCACTTGTTCTTTGGAAAAACAATTGTGTCTTACTACATAGCTGTGGAAGAGATGATGTTTCAGTATCTTGTCTGGGCTAGTATGGTTTTCTCAGCAGTTGTGACTGACTCGCAAGTCATAGGCATTTCAGAAGGCAGCAAGCACTACAAGTCCTTGTGTGGCTTGGAAGGTTGGCTGTCTTTATTTCACCTGTGCTTTGAAATCAAGGCTAGAAGATCTGTGCTGAGCTAGTACTTCATGTGGGAGAAGAGCCCTAATGCTCAGGTCTCTAAGCTGATTCTGTGAGCTAACAAGGAGCCAAGTCTATTTGTTGGTAGAGTAGATAAGGTACAGATACGTAGAGTTCAGAGTAAAAAAGGGCTGCTATCTGTTGTTAGGCCATAGTCATGCTTCATCATCCTCACTTCTCGTAGTACTCTTGTTACAGGTCTTAAATTAAGATGTCTCTTACTTCCTGGAAAACCTGCTCTTGCTGTCAGCAGAAGAGTGTTTTCACATGAGCAGCCCATTTACTGTGTTATAAGTTCACTGTGCTGGCTTTATGTTAGCTTTTTTTGCTGCAATGATAGTTGTTTGCAGGTGCTTGGTGAGTGTCTGATTTGGGGTTTCAGCAACTTTGAGCTTAGGCTCCTACTTTAAAATATTGGAAGTGCTTCACTACTAATTAATTGAAGAATGGAGAGGCTGTGGCTGACTGCTTGAACAGCATTTCCTCTGAGAATGCCTGCCTGTGAAGAAGGGATGTGTGAGAACACAGGCTTTCCTGTATTCTGCTTCCCACTGCAGATAATCGGGAGCAGAGCTTGCCACAAAGCTCTTTTCATTACACTTGCTGAATCAAAAGTACTGTCTAGTACTAATGACAAATCAGCAAGGGTCATTTGAGCCAAAATTGTCCCCAGACTGCTCAGTTAACAATGTAATGGGCTCTTGACAGAGTTTAAAATTAACCCTTTAAATATTCTGATATTTTATCCAGGGTTTTGAATTTTTTTATTTTATTATTTTTAAGTGTTTGGTGGAGTCAGCCTTGGTGGTTTATAACTTGTAGATTCTGAATATGTTCTTAGTCATACCTGGCTTCGTTTTGTGCCCCTGTTCTCTAAAGGAATAAAGTGTTTTGTTCGGTGTGTGGAAAAGGACTGGTGGTATCCCTATGCAGAAATAATGGAATATCTTTCTTTTCACTTGGCAGTGGAAAAGAAGAAGGAAACAATAACTGAATCGGCAGGCCGACAGCAGAAAAAGAAAATAGGTAAGACTGGGAGAGGAGTGTGGTGCCCCAAGAATGGGGGAAAGTTGAGAATCTTACAGAAATTATTATCCTTTCCTTCTGTTCAAAACTATTTATTTAAAGTGGTACTAGAGCTGATTCCTGGTCTGATGACTGGAATGTGAACACTTTTGCCTTACTCTTCCAAGACAGGAGACATCTAGCTTCCTGATGATTTTAGTCAAATGCAGAGAAGGGCAGCATCACTGAGAGGAGCAGCATTTCTTGCTGAACTCGTTGCCTTTCTCTCCAGTTTGAGCTTTTATATCCATGACTGTTAGTAACTTCTGTTGTCAAAGCTACAGTGCACTGTATATATGCAGCGCACTGTCACCTTGCAATAGCTGTATGACGGTATAATTGTGATTTTTTGGATCTTGCATTTTTTTTCCTCATTTCAACACTTCAGAGCTGAAGGTGCTTGCATGTTAACTGTGCTTAGGCTTATTTCAAGTTTGATAAATTAGTTTTGCTCAATTTTAAGTAGTGTTTTATTTTTCCATTCTTTCTTATTGTCAGCCAGCTTAAGTCTGGGTAAAGGTAACTCTTTAAGTACTGAACTATGTAAGAACAACGGGGTACATGTTTAATGGACATGAGCTTTAGAAAGTTTTGTTATCTGCAGGACTCTAAAGTAAAACGTGCAGCAAAGGTCAGTTGAATTATTACAGAAATCATGGCAGGAACACTTCTGAGAGCTCCTGGGAGTTGGTTTCCTCATTCCTCTGTAACACCAGGTAGCTGGATTAGTCATTTGATCTGTACAAAGCTTGGGAATAATTATAAACATATCTTCAAAGAGTTCTTCTTAGGTATAAAACCTGTTATCGCTAGCCTCTTGAAGGGACAGGAGCCAAAATTATTATTCTTGTGCATTTTCAGTTCTTAGTCTTGAATAGTCCATGCATGGGATGAATGCTACTTGGTGGATAAGGCAACTTTTTCATGTTACATGCTGTTGTTACATGTGGTCACTTTCTAATGTGTGGTACTCTTCTTCAGGGCATCATCCAAGCTATGTTCCTAGTAGAGAATATTTTACTTGTGCTTGGACTAAACTAATAAACAGTAGAATCTGAGGAATTCAGATGCTCCACCAATTTTTTTATACACTGAAATAATCTTGTTTTGCAAATGAAAAACAAAGCACAAAGGTACTAAGAACAGAACTTAGGAAATGACCACTGATTTTGTTTGCTGTGATGCTTGCTNTTTTTTTTTTTTTTTTTTTTTTTTTTTGCAAGTGCTGCATAACTTAAGTGTCTCATTTGTTTTCAGGAGAAGCTGAATTCTTAGTGTTTCTGAAAAATCGGTCCCTAAATGTCAAGCTGGACATGCAGAAAATGACTCATAGCTGTTTACTGGGATCAGATTTCAAAAGCAGTTACTCACTGGATATCAAATCATTCTGCAAGATGTAGCATTGTTGTAACAGCAAATTTACTTGTGCTGGAGTTTCTTTAAATTCTACCATTCTAGTTTAAAAAAACAAACAGAAAAAAAAGAGCTGAGGCATTACATATAAGTCATAGGTGTGGTACAGACCTGCCTCAGTTGCCATCTGTTTTGTGCACAGAGTAAGGCAGGGGGAGTGTGTCTGATATTACTTGGTTACGTAAGGGGTGAATCATGCATATGCACAAGGAGGTAGTGTGAAAGTTGCAGGAGAAGGCTTAAACTGGTGTTTCCTACTTACCAAACTTTTTATTTTTAAGTGTAAAGTGAACCAACTTCAGTCACATTGTGTCTGAATCACCTTTCACACTGCTGGAACAGGACACCTTTAACATCATGGTGCAGCCTTCTGTCATTTCAGCTTAAGGAGTGCATTTGTTAGCTTAAACTTTGCTACTGCTTTCTGCATCCATGTGCCCCTAGAAGAAAAGACAGTGACTTTCCCAGGACTCCACATGAGTCCTGGGTAGGCAGCAAAACAAAATCAAACAAAAACCGGAACACCAATGCTGGCAAATAATATTATTGCTGTATCCCTGTATCCTCGTGGTTTGTGTTCCAATGAACAGAATAAGAAGATTTTGGACTCCAGGGCACTGTTTGTTGACCCAGTTCTCTTCCTCTGTGCCTCTACCCAGCTATATAGCAAAGTACTCAAATGCTGCTTATGATGACTTGGGTGGGAATAGAACATTTATGTAAGGTGGTAGGACACCTGGAGCCTGTTTGTTTTTAATTTGTAGAAATGGGTGAGAAACAGGTCAGGTCTGTTGGGGGATCAGGGCTGTATTCTTTATCCCTATGTAACCTTTAACCCATCTAAATAGATGGTTAGTTATGTAGCAGAGGGAAAAAACAAGTATTTGTGCCAAATGTGATTCCTAAAGAGCTGGCCTGTGGTTGCTCAAATGTCCCAGAACAAAACTCCCCACCTGGGTCAGGAAGCAGGTGTCTGGAAAGTTCCTGCCAGAGGGGATGGTTTATAGTTAGGAGCAATTGAAAATAGCAGTGAAGATTCTAAGAAATTGGATAGAGGTGTTGCTATTGCTTTTCATAACACTTACTGCGAGTCCCTGTATTTAGCAGGGGCTTGAAAGATAACTGTTGAGCTTCTGTGTCATGGGCCTCTTGTACTGAAACTTCAGCAGAGATCCACTGGACAACTTGTGTGCTGGATAGCCCTTGACAGTCTTTCTGAATTCCCCCCGTCTCTTTACTCACGCTGTTCTCTGGATATTTCTTCATCATGCACTCCCTTGCTTCAGCTAGGTGTTGCTTCCAAGCCCTGCTGGATCCTCAGTCTGAGAGGAGCACAGTGCACAAGGGACAATGGGGACATGCGACAAGAAGGGTGACAGGTGGTGGATAATGCTTGAGGCCAGAGCAGTCCTCCAATGAGGGGCATGGAAAATGCCCTCCCAGAAAACTGGGTGTCTTTGAAGTTTGTGATGACTTAAGGACAGACTAAATTTCCAAAGTAGTATTTTAAAATATTCTCTGCAAAGCATAGTAGCACATGCATTACTGAAATTAATGTAGAAAACTTCTTTCCTCTTTGGAGAGTCTTGTAGGTGTGACAAGGGTCCAGAAGTCATTACTAAGACCATCAGGATCTTAGCCTTGCTGAGGTGCAGCTCCTGGCTCTGTGTATGGTTTCAGAGTCCTTTCTGACACCTCCAAAAGAAAATCCTTATACAATGTATTTGTAATGGTGAGCCTGGTGTGCAGCAAATTGAGACTGCTCTCTTTCGGAAGTGTGATATAGAGGCACTTTCTTTGTTTTCTGGCAACATTGCTCATGCTACTGTGTCAGTTGGTTGAGTTAGCAAATTTGGGATTCTGTGCATTTCTTTCAAAAGTGCTGAATGTGTGATTCTAGCCTCCTCCTCTTTTGTGCCTGCTTTGCTGCATGTTGCTGTGATGGAGAAGCAATTGGCTATGTACACTTTTTCACTTTATACTGTCTGGCATAGCGAGCTGGAGTTGGTTTTGGAAGTATTATTTGTTTGGAGAGCCAAGAAGGGTAAGTCTTCCTGGAAATGAAAACACTCTGGTTTCTAGGTTGGTATAACTGATTATAACTGTTGTTGGTTTTGTCTTTCCAGAGAGACAAGAAGAGAAACTGAAGAATAACAACAGGGACTTGTCAATGGTAAGAAAATTAAAGCCAGTTCCTGACTGCTGAAGATTTCAGTCAGACTTTGACAGAAAGACTTTGTTCAACTGGCAGATACAGCGTTTTTTCCTCCTGACAGGTTCTTCTGGATTATCTCTCATAGCTACAGATTTTAGTATGAGCCACAGAGTTCTCCAGCAGTTACTACCTCATCTCATGCCCAACCTTAGCTATTTTCATCTTTATAAGCCTCCCATGATGTTTTCCAAGTAGAATTAATTTGTCTGACTTACAAAAGGAAGTTCTGTCTTCATAATGATTGCCTGCTGATTGGTTGTATAGGCTTAAGGAAAAAAAACAACCTGTGGAAGGTAACAGGACAATTCTTGAGCACTTTTTTTTTTTTTTTTTTTGAAGCAGCTCTTCACATCAGTGGTCCACTCTGTGGCTGCCTTTGTACCCAGCTGTTGACCAAACTCCTCTTTGGGAGCTCTCCAGTGACTTTTACAATCCCTTTGGCCTTCTGGGTCATCTTATCTTCTAGATTCCAGTGATGCTGTACAAAGCCTGTTCTCAAGGGTGTGAGCCCATAATCCCTCAGTGTAGAGATAATCAAAACAACAAGCCTGACCTTTCTGCTTGCAGGTTCGGATGAAATCTATGTTTGCCATTGGCTTCTGCTTCACTGCCTTGATGGGAATGTTTAACTCCATGTAAGTATCAACTTTCTGGATTTTTCTGAAATTTTCATGGTGAATATAGTCTCCACCTTCCGTCTATCACCTGAAGTGTTACAGTGACAGAGTCCCTCCAAGAACCATAATTAATCTGTATAAAATGGATCAATATTTTATACAAAGATGTGGTTGTTTGGTCACCACATGCATGCTCTGCTCAAGAGGGAACACTGCATGCTGAATGCAATCAAATTGAACAAATTGCATTCAGTCTAGACACAACTCTAACATCCTTTCTGCTTGGGAACATCTTGATGAGGCCAAGTTTGGTAGATGTCAGGCAAGCAGCTACAGTCTTCAGCTTCTTTGGCTGTGCTATAATAATGTGACCAAAGAATGCTCTCAAGCAAAACTGGGTCGGCTCCCTCGCCCTTGGAAATGAGCTATAATTGCAGAGTTTGTTGTTCCTCTACGTAAGGTGATCAGAGTCAAGACACTAACAGGTCCAGGCATGGGCTGTAATCTTTGTTTGCTTTAAAAATGACCTGGGATAAGTCCAGTTTTTAAAAAAAAACAAAGACAAAAAAAAAAGCCCAAACTCGTTTGCATGGTTATAGACAGCTTTGTTTCAGACATGCAAAACTGAAAGACTCTCCTTGACTTTTCAAGACTGAATCAAGTTTTAAATATGAACTTCCCATCGGCTGTTAAATCTGAAGATGATGTGAATATCGTTAGTATAACCTTCGGGAGGCTGCTTAATATCTGGGAAATATAGTTGTCCTGCAAACAGGAATTTACATTCTTGGGCACCAAAACCTTTGGCCTCTGTGCTGGCAGTCCCCAGGATACAGTCAATTGTTACTTAACTGCAGATCTGTGGGTGGGTAAATTGCAAACAGGGGGTAAAAGTGCCACTGTGTGGACTCTATTTATTCAGCCTAGTCAGACTTCACCATCTAGCATTCTCTGGAATGCTGTGAAACTGAGCAGAGGAACACAGAGCTAAAGGATTTTAAAGTTTGGGTACAGTCTTGAGTCATTGATGTCTCATTTCACTACAGCCCTGAGCAGGGATGGAGGTGCATTGTGAGTCATGTGCCCAGCAACATAGTGTCTGGGGGGGATTTACAGTGCTGCACCTGAGGCCTTCAAGTGCTTGCCTAGCTATTTGGGTGCAATACAACCACCACCACCTCTGCCCCTGAAAGACACTGAAAAACAAACTAGAAGAACTCACCCTACTCTGCCCACTTTGCTAGAGTGGGAAGAGGCTGCTCAGAGTATGCTACAACTGACAAATGTTAGAGGACTGTGAGTTCATTAAGAGCTTTACGAAGGAATTGATCTTGGTTAAATCCTATGTGGCTCCTCCTTCCATAGATACTAACCTGAAAAATCGGTTTATTGGTTTCTTCTCCTTTAAGACCACCAAGTTTACTTGTCTTGTTCCTCTTTTGAGGATTCCTGCCCACAGAGGCCATGCTATTAGACACAGAGTTGACATGAAGCTTTTGGGCATATCTTTCCTTTAACTGTCCTTTTCTTTAGAGGGAACCTGAACCTGAACAGCAGGAGTATCCAGAGAATTCACTGATCATTTGAATTGAAAGAGCTTTCTTGCTAATAGCTGAGGCTATTGAATTAAAATCCAAAGGTTTTGCTGTCTGGTGTTTGGGGCTAGACAGTTAAATTTTTGCTCCTGGTCTCAGTACAAGGTAGCTAGCGCATTTGTATCTGAATGACAGCTTTGGTGGGTTGTACCTGCACTGTTTGAAGCTGATAGAATGGTTTGATGGAGCTGGTTCTCACATGTTGTCGTTCTCTTGATGTATCATAAAGAGCAGCTGCTTGTCTCAGGAGGAGAGTACTTCAGTTAGGAATTCAGGAGGCTCTTAGGCTCCCTCTGGGAAGCTGCTACTGCCAGGTCATCCATGGAGGCTCTGTGGGTGTGGTAGGAAAAGGAGGAAAAGGGTGGCTGACACCTGCAATCGCTGTAGCCTCATTTGCTTGCCTTTCCTGTTCTTGAATGAGTTCATTGCTTTGGGGGACAAAAGGAGCAGGAATTGCATGGAAGTAGCATGATGTGCCGCCCTTTGAACAAGTACTGTGCGGATGCTGCTACTCTGTGGCTGGACATCTCACCTTTGCCAAGTATCAGCTTAGCCAAAATGGAAATTACTGTGAAGACTGGCTGTCTTTCTTAGAGTGTCAGTAGTAATGGGGCAGCAGGGTGGACCATGCTGGAAGGATATTTAAGTGTCAGGAAGGCTGGTTTAAACCCAAAGAGTAGAATGCTGTGCTGAAGGTGATCAGCTGAATGACTGTTGTGGCTTAAAAGTGATGCTAGGGCAGCAAGATCTGTAGTGGTGGTGGCCTCCAAGCAGATGAGATTTCTCCTGGGAGAGAAATCAGCTTCTGTGTGTCTCAATTTTCTCTTGTCAAACTCTTTAATGCAATCAGTTCTCAGTCTTACTCAGAGTTGTGCATTTCAGTACCCCTTCATGATGACTGTGAAAACCTGCTGGAATTAAAAGCAGGTACCTTGGGGTGCTACTGCTGAAGTACTTGTCATTCTCACAGCAGGAATAACGCAGAATTTTAAGCCACTGGGGGTTGTTACAGGGAGATAAACATCCGTTCCTAGCTCTTTTGCCAAGCTGCCTGTGAGATGTAAACAAAGTTGGTGTGTGTTAGAGCTGTAACTGTGTGAATGCATCTCCACAGGAAAGAACGCTCATTTAGGATCTCTTGAAACAAGAAACACCTGTTAGAAAATCAGTGCATGCAGAGAAAATAACATCCAAATATGCACATGCTGATGAGGCATCATACACACTTACTTCAAAAGATTGGGTTGACTGTCTGGGTTGAGAGAAATCTTTGCAAACTGGCCAGAATTCACACTCTGCCTGATGCCCTGGAATGTGGATCTGGAAGAGTTCCAGGAGCAGGACAGCCTGCTTGGAATACGCAGTATCATCCTGCCTCTGCACTGCCTTTGTCTTCAGAGCTAATGCATAGAAGGCTGTTGATACTAAAAACTGTTCTGTTGATGGCTCTTATGCATCCTTCTTGTGCTAAGTAGTATAGCTGCTCTAGGAAAGGAAAAGGTGTCTTTGGTTTATGCTCTGCTTAAAAATGCTCTTTTACTTAAAGCACAGACTCCATCTTGCAGTAACTGCAATACAGCAGGGTGATAGTCATCCACGTTTTATTCGTGTTGACTGTGTTCTGGGACTTTTAAATAAAATGCACCAGTAAACTGCAAAACTCCAACCAAGGTTTTATGAACCAACAGCTTGGCTAGCTGATCACTTAAATCACTATGAAACACTTTGTCTTTGTGGCAAAATTGTTACTGAGGGTAGCGTACTCACCCTGTAGATGATGGGTGTGGAGGGCTTTGTGAGAGAGGTGACTCCTTGGTGTAGTGTATATAGAGGTGGGCTGGAGAAGGCAGCATGGCTTTTTAGCCTTCCACGTGGTCTTACCTGCTCTAGTGGCCTGTTCAAGATGCTCACCTGTTTTTTCTATGGTCAAAGACTCTTTTACTGTCCCCAGTTATGATCCAGTGCTCTCTTTTCCAGATTTGATGGTCGAGTGGTGGCAAAGCTTCCATTTATCCCCCTTTCATACATCCAGGGTCTCTCCCACCGCAACCTCCTGGGTGAGGATTACACTGACTGCTCCTTCATCTTCCTCTACATTCTCTGCACAATGTCTATTAGACAGGTGAGTATATTGCTGTGTCTCTTGCATGCCTGGGGCAGGGAAGGCACTTCTCCATACACGGAGGAGTCTATTACTGCTGTCCAGTTTCACATGTATAATCTTTGATCTGTTTGTGGTTTCTGTGTTTGCCTTCATTCCTATGCTTCATATTCAAAGCAATTCTAGGTTGGGATCATAAAAACAGCCACTATCCTGGACCGGTGTGGAAGACTTGACTGGAGACTTGCACTGGGTTGCTAGGACAGAGTTGGCAGAAATGTGTTCCTTCCTTGTGTATGTGTGTGTCCAATAACTTTGCGGATTGCCATACCAAGAGATTGTCTCCATCAGAAGCCAGTCTAAGTACTGCTTCTTAGTAATTATGACTTTTACAGTAACGTGTGAAAAGAGAAGTGTAGCATCTTTAGGGGAAACTTCCTTGGTGGCTTGAGGTTCTATAAAGGTTCAATCAGTCCATAAAGTTACTAGAAAAGTGAGGAAGGAGCTAAATGTGTACTTTTGGGTTTGCCCATCCTTCTATTGCTGACTGTGTGATTTTCTTTCCAGAGTCTTAGGAGCTTCACCTTTGGTGTCAAGAGTCCCAGTGTTAGGGACGTGACACAGAAAGGGGGTCTGGTATAATGAGGCACGAGTAGGCTACACATAGCTCTCCAGTAAAGCTGGTTAGTCCCATCCTTTGAGAAGAGAAGCACCAGTGAGGATAAGCGGAATGCCTCTTCAGAAGGGTTCACTAGCAGCTTAAGCGGTAGAATGGCTGGTGAGGACAAGTGGGCCTTCTCAGTGCAACCAGAAGTCTACTTTGCCAAATTTTGCCAGAGAGTGCTGGGGATAAGCTAATAGACTCTGGGGGCTGGATGAATGCTGGTGCAACTAGCTGCAAATTACCTGCTCTTCTGTATTTATATTTCCTTTTTCTTTGATTCACTTCCTGAATTCTTGCTGCTTTTCTCCTTGACCGACTTGTTGCTTTTCCTCATGGGGTGCCAAGAGACTTAGACTTAAAGCAGATCAGCAACGGGAAGTGGCATGTTATGCCAGCAGCTGTCAGAAGTTTGGATGAGCTTGATAGAGCAGCTTAATAATAGAGAGTTCCCTTAGTCAAAAAGTGCACACTAGTGAATCAAATTCTCCATAGCCCTCCATATTGGGTGCTTGTGTTGAAATGGATGTGTCTGGTCCTATGCAAAAGCAGATAATGAACTGTAGAATAATTTATGTTGAATTATGGGTCATCTGGCCTACCCTTCACTCCAAGCAGGGCCAACTTCAGAGTACCAAAGACCAGGGGCTTCCTTATTCTGTTTGCTGCAAGAAAAATCTTGTTTTGTTTCACTTCCCAGTAACTGGAACAGTGTTTGCTGCTTTGAAAGAAATGAGACCTTTTTATGTCTTAGGATCATCTTCCTGAATTCCTGGGATACTGTCATGTGATGCTGTTCTTTCAGGCAATCTTGTCTGGTGCTGCTCTGTGTTACTCACCTGTTGCATGGAAACTCCCTTCTTTCCAATGTTGCAGATTATTATATGAAACTAAATAGCACCATCAGCAAGATTTTTCTGTGCCCATTGGGTTGGTTGGGGAACTCCTTTGCTGAAAAATCCC
>VYZV01043868.1:31806-55376 GCA_013401275.1 Pandion haliaetus | reverse complement strand
TGGATTTTTTTTTTTTTTGTCCAAAAATATAATTCCTGTGGTTAGTTCTAGTCCTGGGCATTTCCTGATGTTTCCTATTGTGAAATAAGTAGACAGCATGAACTGAGTGGTGGTCCGGTCTGGTTTTGGACAGAAATGCTGAGCTATTTGCAGTGGGTTGGGCTTTCAAGAGAAATTCTGGGGAAAAAATTGCCATTATGCTTGAGAGTTCATGCTGATGGCCTTGTGGAGGACAGAAGTTACTTTATTGCTTTGGAGAAGGGTGGGTTTGCTCTGAAGTGTTAGACTGCAGTCTTCATAGTGCGGCCTTATCTATGTGATCGTGGTTAACGATACCTGCCATTCTCTAGCTGTTAGGCAGCTCAGTTTCTTCCTCCTTGCTACATGGAGGGGAGGGCAGAGACCAGCCACGTTAGTTTGTGCAAGAGCTAGGAACTGAAGCTGTGATTGCTGGCATCCTGCTCTTGGCTTTATTACTATTTGAAGGAACTTAAATGATAATAGCATTGGGAAGAGGACTTTGAAGGGCTGTGAGAGGCTGGGGAGAGGGGAAGAAAGAAATTAAGGGCTTAAAATGGTGCCAAAGACTTGCTTTTGGTGCTTTCAGTGACCTTGGAGGTGAAAGCTTTGTGACCCTTTCTGTTTCACTGTGTGCAAAAGGGTGAATCTTGCCAGGTCAACTTTAAAACAGCTCTTAGCCCAAGGGAGGAGAACTGATTGATGTGGGAGTTAGTGTCTGGCTTGATGTTGCTGACACCAGAGAAGGAGGAGTGGAGATGTACCAGAAGTCAGGGAACAGGTTGCAAACGAAGGAGACCATGCAAGCCTCAGCCTTCCCTTAAATCCTGAAGCTGCCTGTGAAGTGATCAAAGGCAGGGAAGAGAGGTGTCCCTGTGGAACTCAGAAGCAGAGGAATTTGTGTGTGTGTGAAAAAAGTGACCTGGAGGGAAATGTGGGGGAGTATGTGAGAGGAGGGAGACTAACTGGATGGTGATTAAATTGACATTAGTGGGATGGGCAGTAGCAGCATCAGGCAGTCTCTTCATGTGGTCCTCAGGCATGTGGGGGTGATAAACTCTTCAAACACTGACTGGGAAGCTTGCTGCCTGTGACCTGGCCAGCATCTCCCAAAATAGTCAACTCGCAGTGAGTAACTTCCTTTGCACTGTTCCCAGCTCTCCCTGGCACGTAAATCCTGTCCCCTAGTTCCTCCTGCCTTCCTGTTTGGAGAGAGGAGGGTTGCTGGGAGAGGCCTTCCAAGGGTCCTTGAGCTGTTGGGTTTCAGCTGGGAAAATCTGCTGCTGGGGTGGGCGGGAGGCATAATGTCAGGGTTACATCCTCTGTCCCTGCTCCTGTTTCTGAGCTCCCGGCCTTCACCTGTGCTGTTTGTGAAGAGGAATATGCTGCTGTTCCTCAGGCGTCTGCTGGTCTTCACTTCCTTTTCACACATGCCTGAACTGTAGAGTGCACTTTCCCACATGGCCTGGTCTTGGGGCAGGGAGCAACTCGCTGCTGTGTCTTTCAGGCCCCTTGTGGGTTTGAAGACAAAAGCAGAAGCAGCTCCTGTCCTTTCTGCAGTCATCTGAGGAAAGTTCAGAAGAGCTCAAATGAGGAATTTGGATCCTTAAGTCTTACAGGCTTCCCTCCCTTCTCCTGAAGGTGATGGTCTTGTTTGTGTTGGAAGTAGACTCTGCAGACTTCTTGTGCAACGTGGCCCACAGCAGACAGGGCAGGTTTCTGTTGGACCTTGTCCCAGCCCTGGTGTTTTCAGCTGTGTCGACTTCAGGATTGCTGTCTAGCAAAACTTGCTTTGCAGCTAGTGCAGGAGGGTAGCTGCCTTCCACAGCAAGGAGGGGACTACTGCAGAAGGATTATGCTCAAGAGTGACTGTAGTCTTGAATCCACACACAGACAAGCTGTCATCTCTCTTCTCCTTGGAACTGTTCAAGCAAATGGAGTAAACTAGCACCACAGTTCTTGTCTCTTGATACTTAAAGGAACAGTGAGGAGGCAGTACACACTTCTTTGCTTCCATGGATGCTCTGTTAGGACGTCTGCTCCACTGGTGAGCCAGTACAGAGCTGGTAGGATCCCGGTCCTGCCTGCTGCTGACGCTGCAGCACCCTCTGGTGTTGCTGAATCTGTCTTAGCTGCTTTTCTTTTCTCCTTTCTGTCCATCTCTTGACTAAGGAAACTATGAAAAGAGGAACCACATGAAGGAGTCTTCCACAGGGAAATGCTTTCATACATATTCAGTTGCTGAATATCAACCAGTGGCTGATTTATGTAGGCCACGGACTAAAACTAATGTAATTCCTTTTCAGGTGTTCCCCTCCTTTACTTTCATGCTTGTGTGTGGGCTGAAACCTTCCTTTCCATAGTCTCCACCTGGAATGATTCCAGATTCTTTTTATTTTATTTTATTTTTAATTTAGCTACTGTGGAATTATGAAGCTCTGCCNTTTTTTTTTTTTTTTTTTTTTTTTTAGTTTGTTCTCCTTCCATGATCAAAAAGTTCAAGAACTCTGTGACCTTGCTACCTGACCTATCCTGACAGTTATTTTGGAGAGGACACTTGGATTTGAAGAAAATCCTCCTTCTTCCTTTGGGTGTCTCAATAGCCAGGACTCAGCTGGTGACATGAAGGGGACACAGTTGTTTTCTTCTTTCCCTTGCATCAGGTGTCCTTGTTTTGCCATAACTGCATGAGCAGCAATTTGAGCTGTAGTTACTGTCAGTGAAGGATGAAACTGAAAGAACTGGTAGCTCTTTGTAGTTGCACTGTTGCAAAATTTAAAAGGAATTTCACAAAAAATCAAGAAAACCATCAAATTTAAATATTCTGCCATGAGTTTTTAGCTAATGCCTGGCTAGCTCTGCTACTTAATTCTTTCCTTGTTTGTTGTTTTCCACTGAAACACGCTGCTCAGGTGCAGATGAGGTCATCTCAATAGTCAGTTTTTGGGTTTTGCTACATATGTCCTGTTACACTGCATGTCTCCACCGAACCATTGTTCTGTCTGCATCACTAGTATTCATGTTAATTCTCTGCCTAAGCTCCTGACTTGAACTTGGCACACACTCTGGTTGCCATGTTGCTGACCCAAATTCCGGCTGCATTAGGAGAGAGCCTTCCTAGCCAGCTTGCAGAACCTCAGGCTCTGATGACTGCCATCAACAGTGGTTTCTGGAACTTGTAAAAACCGAGGGCTGCTTTGGTTCTGCCTGTGAGCAGATGTTAGGAACCTGCTCCTGTGTGTGCACAGGAGTTAAATTGCAAAGGTAACTATTGTAGGTTGATTTTTAAACCAACCTGTGTGCAAAGACATTAATGAGGTACCTGCCAACTGACCGTGTGGTGTGTAGCTGGCAGTGGAAAAGAACCCTCAACCAAAATGTGGGTTTAAGGCTTTTGGATCTTTTAAGGCTGTGGATCAGAAGGCTTTTGCTGAGGTGGGGGAGAGTAGCCCAGCTCTAATTGCAGCCGTTGTGGATGGTTGTCTGGCTCTGTGCTGAGTTTTTTTGAATCTGTAGGGATAGAGGTCCAATATATAGTAGCCAGATGGGTAAGGCTATGTGGGTGAGAACCTGAATCTATTGAAACTGGTGGGAGGTTTGTACTTGTAAGCAGAGTTGGGATTTCTTCCTCTTTGTCTCACTTGTCACGGTCTGACACTATTCTGCTCTTTTGTTCTTGTTTTTGCAGAACATCCAGAAGATGCTTGGTCTCGCTCCTTCCCGGGCTGCCACCAAACAAGCAGGGGGCTTCCTTGGCCCACCACCTCAGGCAGGAAAGTTCTCCTAAAGCACAGTTACAGCCTTCACAGAAGGTCTGACCAGTGCTTAAGACTGCCTTTGGGAGGTAACAAGATGGGATTCTGCACCAGGCTTCACGTGTCCAAAACCAGCCTATGCAGAATCGGCTACAGTCTTGGAAACATCTTCCATTTGGAGTATTCTACCAGCAGTTGTTTGCTCATCAAACCAAGAAAGTTCTCAGAAGATAAATTGACCTTTTGTTTCTGGTGTTTCTGAGAAATAAATGGCATGGGCATGTTTGTTTAGATGTCTCATAATTGTGCTGTAGGACAAGTAGAAATACATTGAGGTAGTGCAGTTGATTTAGTTTGTGGCAAGGAAATCAACTCAGAAAGCAAGAGTGACATCTGCAAAGTAGACAATTTGGAAAATCCAGAACGATCATGCTGCAAAGTGACTCTCTTGTCTTAGCCATACTGGCTCTAATCTTGTGTAGTAGGGAGCTGGGCAAGTAGGTGGGCTTAGTTCTCCCTTAGCAAAACTTCCAGCATGGAGGGTGAGGTTTTTTGTTGGCTCAGGTGGCTGCAGGCACCAGAACCTGCCCCTGTGCCAGGCTGCCCCTGGAGGTTGCAAGTGTTTCTGGATGTACTGTCAGCCTGTGTCTTCCTGGCAGAGTACAGCCCCACAGAGGTTTTCATGGCGTTATACAGCTTCTGTAAACGTTGCTTGCTTAGGCAGGATCTGCTCAATTACAGAAACAAACCTGGCCTTCAAACTTGGGTAAACTGTTAAATTATGTCAGTACCATCCACTGCTACTGAACCCTTTATTGCCTGAGCAGTTACGACAGCAGCATTTTTATTCATGCTCCTTCGTTTACTGCTGAACAGACTAATGATCAGTATGCATCTTAAAAGGCTTCTTTCTTAGGCCAGGAAGTTCCCTACATTGTCTTCTGCTTCACCAAATAACTACCTGTATCAGTCTTGTTGGCTGGAACCTGCTCACCTTGTTTAAAAGGGGGGAATAAATCTTGCTGCCACTCTTGAGTTAGGCTGACAGTTTTCCTGAAGCAGGCAGTACCCCTAGGGGCTATTGATTTCTTGCTTCTGTGACCAGAGGTTTATCATGTGGTACTTCTTACTGGGAGTTTTTGACTAGATGCATGGCAAGGGAGCAAATCTGAAACACCTCATGGCAGTGTGGAGCACGTGCAATACTGTATTAAATACTAAATATTGGACTAATTCTCACTAATAAGTATAGGGCACTTTTATAGGATTATTCAAAGATAAATCATGAGTGTGGAACTTCTACTGTATAATGATGCTGCCTGGCTCTAAAGCTGCATTTTTTTAAATTTTTTTTTTTCAACTTACCATTGTGTCTGGTGTAGCTACGACCTTCCATAGGAAGCAGCCCCAGTTGTGTAATTACTGTTTCCCTAGCACGACCTCTCTTAGTTGAAGGGCCTGATCCCACAGCAAAGCCAGAAACCACTCCAGCCTGTGTTACCTGCATGGAGCAGCCTTGTTGAAGTAGTTTATTCTGCAGCATATGGTTGTTGGATCCTACAAAGAGAGCTGCATCTGATCAAGCATAATGAGAAACAGCACCTTAACGGCTTCGGAAGCGTTACGTGCAGTACAGTAACCTTTCCTGCTGCTGTCAGAAACTTTGTTTTTGGCAAATCTGCGTGCTGTTGCATCACACCACACTTTGTCAGCTGGGGAGGGAAGTGTTTGCACATCCACAGATTATCTGAGAGTTATTGATCTGTTGCTATATTCTGGTTGCTTTCTGCTCTCAATTTGTTTGATACTGTAGTTCCGTGGGTGTTGTTAATCATTATAACGAACTGAGGGAGAACAGCTTTCCTAACCTCAGCCACTGAAAGGTCCAAATTCCAAGAAGCTACAAAAATGGAATGAAAAACAACTTTATGACCACAGAAAGACTCTGGTTTGGAAGGAAAAAAGGATGATCTTGGTTCTGTTTCGTGGATAACTTTAACAGAAAAAAAAGCTGCATGTGTATCTCAAGATAAATTGCAACTGTGGTCACATCTTTGAGGAGGTTTAAATACTGCTGGGGGGTGGTAATATACACGTGTTGCTGCTAGTCCCCTGCCCGCGCTGCTCCATCCATCATCTATCTCCCACAGCTGTAGACCTGTCCCATGTGTGCTTCTTTTTGCCCTTTACCCGATTTGCAGCCGGCCGCAGCTATTAGAGGATCTTTTTCAGAAACTCTGCAGTCGATGGCTGTGTAGTATACCTCCGTGAGCGTTTGCTTTCCTGCAGCTCTGCCTTTCGGTGATACGCATCGACTCGTTCTTCGCCAATCTTAAAAAAACCCCAAAAAACCACAATTTACCAAAACCTTTTAAAATTTTCCGAGTCACCCTGTGTGGGTCGTGTCATCTCTGAACCGTAAGGGGGAGCCCGAGCGCCGGGCAGGGCCGCGGNGGACCCGCGGCCGTGAGGTAAAGGGCGGTCCGGTGGGTTCGGGCTTCGAGCACCTCTCCCGTGGGCTTTTCCCACCCCATCGCTTTCTCTTCCCGACGGCCCGGTCGATGCTGGTGCGGTCCCGGTTGCCGAACTTCTTGCCCCGGTTCTGTTCCTACCGTCCCAGCTTCGCCATGAGCAGCGTTACCGGTACCGTTAGCATCCAGCAGCCCCTCAACTACCGGGCGGGCGACCGCGTTCAGCCCGTAGATGGAGGTCAGGCTGAGGAGGTGTATGAGCCGGCTACAGGTACCTCCCCGTTGCTTGCTCGGGGTGGGGGGTTAAAGCTGCGCTGAGGCGTGGGGCTGGTGGCTGGGAGTTGCCTCCTTGTTATTTGACTGCAAAGGCTTTTCCCAGCTGCCCACGTCGGTTACCGCCTGTGCAGGCGTCCTGAAGGCTGTGGTCTTTTGGTGGCTGCGTTTTGCCTCCTGCAGTGCGGGTCCGTCGTCAAACTTTTTAGAAGAAATCGGCTCTGATTCTCAAACAAAAAATCGGGTGGTGCCTGGTCTTGGCAAAGGGCACGATNTTTTTTTTTTTTTTTTTTTTTAAATTGGACGTATGTAGGTTTCAGCAGAATCACTTCAAGAAAAGGAGTGTTTAACTATGCTGAGGAATGTGTAACAGAGTCCTGAAGCTGATGGTAGAAGTAAAACAAACTCCAGTGGGAAACAGAGGAATTTCGTAATAATTGGAGCTAATTAGTAACTAGAACATGACTGTGGAGAATGGCAGATCTTTTAATTCAGACCAGCTGAACTGCAGCACCTCTTCTATAGCCAATTACAAATCAGTGGGAACCATAGCATGAAGTTCTGTAAGCCTGGTGTATATACAGGTGGCTGGACTGAAATCTTTGGGGTTTGATGCAAGATAAGCCCTATTCTTTTGTGCCCCTTTTCTGAGATTTCCCACCTATTTATTTCCTGTTTAAAATGTGCCCAGGTCGTGTGATATGCAAGCTGCTCTGCTCTGGGGAGAAGGAGGTTGATCTGGCTGTGCAGAGTGCAAAGGCTGCCTTTAAAATATGGAGCCAGATGTCTGGCATGGAGCGAAGCAGGGTGTTGTTGGAGGCTGCCAGAATTATTCGGGTATGTTGTGGGAGCTCGTCTCCTTTTTTGGGGAGGGGTGGTTTTGTCTCTGAGCTTTCTTGTGGGTTAATGAGGCTGTTCGGGGCTTCCAGCAGGACTTCCAGAGCTCCAGGAGGAACGCAGGAGTTAAAACCCACCTTTGACCAGAAGAGACAGTAGGCTGCCTTGGGCAGGGCTTCGGTCTTGTCACTGTATTCAAGGCCAGTGTGTACCTTCTCTGCTTAATCCTGTTAGAAGACACAAAACTGAAGCCATCCAGTTGAGATCTTGCAGGGCTCTTACTTCTTTTTACAAGTCCGAAGATTAAGCTGAAGTTGCACAACTGTCACATTGTTGAACTTCCAGCTTGTCAGACACTGTTGTCACATGACTGGAGTGTGTCTTGGTTTAGTAATAAAAAAATGTAGAAATGCTATGTTTTATCTTAAGACACCAGATTGTATCCTTTCTCTCCCATGTGTACTAATACGCTAGCTTTATCACAAACTGCTTTCTGAGATAACATGTTCTTGGACATCAGAGTTAATCCCCAGGGAGGCACAGATCTGTAAGAAACCAGACCGTCTTTCCCTAGTGTGTATATGTGATGAGAAAACTGTTTTCTTTCTGCCAGACTACTTCTTCTGCCAGACTAGCGCAGCAGGGTAGTATTCCTGCCTGGGAGATGGTCTATTAAAGGATGCTTCCCAGCCACATTGCTTTGTCCGTTCTTCACTAAGCCTTCTGGTTCCATTTTGATATTGCTGTTTGCTGTTCTTCCCAGTTCAGTTCTGTGACTTCTAATCATTGTTTGCTAGCTGGATTCCAAGTTCAGGTTTGCTCATCTTTTAAGATGAACAGGGATGTTAAGCAAGACTGGACCAGCAGTGAACTGCAGCAGCTGTCTGTTTGACATACCCCTGTGATTGGTCGCCACTGGGAAACTGATAAATAGCAGTTGGGAATGTACCTTTGAGAGATGACAGTTTCTCATGGCAGAGCCTTGTTTGGGACTTGACTGCTTGAGAACCAGGTATTGCCTTGTGGATTTCTACTACAGGCTTCTCTAATGTGTTGTCGCTGTGCTGTGCCTCTCACAGGAGCAGAGAGAAGAAATTGCCACCATGGAAACCACCAACAATGGGAAATCTATCTTTGAAGCCAGAGTGGACATTGACATATCCTGGCAGTGCCTGGAGTATTACGCAGGACTGGCAGGATCTCTAGCTGGTGAGAACATTACCGGAGTTTGCTCTTTACTCTGTCCTGCCACTTGTATTCCCTGGTAACTTTCATGGCATGCAACCATCTTTGCTATTGACTTTTTAAGAGATGGACTACTCCTTTTTCTGAAGATCTTGGAAGGATTTTCAGAGATCTCTACTCAATGCTACCATGCTCTGTGGGCATTTATGCGCCTTCTGGGAGCTTGCTGGAGTAAAAGCCATGTGTCTCTGTTCCCAATCAAAGCAAGATCTGGCCCCTGAGGCTCTGGTAAGACAGGAGGGGGCTTTTCTCTACCTTCTGGCCATTTTTTTTCTTTGCAGGTGAACACGTCCAACTTCCCGGGGGATCCTTTGGGTACACTCGGAGAGAGCCCCTCGGAGTGTGTGTTGGGATTGGAGCCTGGAATTACCCTTTCCAGATTGCCTGCTGGAAGTCTGCCCCGGCCTTGGCTTGTGGTAGTGGAGACTCTTTGCACATGCAAGCTTCTCTTTGAAGCCAAATGATCCTGTTTGGGAGAGTGATTTGGGGGATGAAGTCTAGGATTACCTTGAAGGAGGTGTTGAAGGATTAGCAGAACCTTCAGGCTGTTACTCTGGCAGAAGGGGAAAGGAAGTGGAAGTGGGAACACGGCAGATGCTAGGAGGTCAGGGAGTGCATCAGGAAAAAGACTGATCACTTGGCTTTGTACCAAATGAGGAAGGTCTCTGGAAATGTCTGCAGTGCAGGACCAGCAGCCACATCTCCCGGGGCCCTTCTCCCAGCAGGAAGGTGAAGTTCCTCCCTTTCACTGGTTGCAGTGTTTAGCTGAAACTGTTTCCTCCTCTCTTGGGGGGGATCTTCTGGGATCTGTTGAGACAAACTTATTGTGTGGGTTGGCTTTTTCTGTGTTGGTTTTTTTTGTTTTTTCCCTAAAGCAGTTTGGCTGTTAACCCCACCTTGCCTTTGTCTGGGCTCCCCTAGGCAATGCGATGGTCTTCAAGCCGTCTCCCTTCACCCCTGTTTCTGTGGTGAGGTTGGCAGAGATCTTCACAGAGGCCGGTGTGCCCAAGGGGCTCTTCAATGTCGTGCAGGGTGGAGCGGCCACAGGCCAGTTCCTCTGTCATCACCCAGATGTGGCCAAAATCTCTTTCACTGGCAGTGTACCAACTGGCATCAAGGTAAAGGCACCTTCACGCTCGGGGACACGAGGTGTCTGTAGTGCCAGCCTTCCTGGTGTGCTGCAGATGTTGATATCTCTTTGAGCTTTTGTGCATGAGGCTTGTAAAGATGGGGTACGAGTCAGCATTTCTGGATCTGAGCAAGGAGCTTGCATGTGCAGGGTTACACTGGGGCTCCAGGTAGCCTACTGGGCACAGGCTTGGGCACTCAGTCCTTTCAGAGGAGCCCCTTGGTCATCTTTACTTTTTTAGTCCCTGGTTGCAGTGAAGTCTCCGAGCTGCTAAAGAGGGTATCTATGTGGGGAGGAGGGTATGTAAAACGGAGCAGCACTGGGAAAATGTGTGAGCGTTTCTGGCAGTAATAGCTCGGTTTAGTTGTATAAAACCTACTGTTTTTAAGCAAGAGGTTAGTTTCTGTGAATTTCTTACCCTCAATTTATTCTTCAAATAAATTCTTCAATCAGAAGTCCCTAAAAAGACTTTTAAAAATCAATTCTGATTTGAAAGAAGGGAAATGTTGCCCCTTGAACGCTCCCTACATGTGTGTACCTGTGGGGTGCAGTGACACAGATGCAGTTATAGCTGTCCTCAGCTTACGCTGAGCATGAGACTTCCTGCAAATGACTCCTCAGGTTTTGTTGGTTTTATCTTTAAAATAAAGAACAAACCCCAAACTGTCTGAGATTGCCCCTAGTCTGAACTAAACACATCTAAGAAATCCTGCTTGCCCTTCATGCTGCTTCTGTTGCTGGTGAAGGGCCCTGCAGGAGCTCTCCCTTTGGGTGTCTCTTGCCTCCCTCTACCAGCCAGTGGGTCACTTGTTTCTTCTTTCCTTGTTTCCCTCAGATCATGGAGATGGCAGCTAAAGGGATCAAACCAGTCACCCTGGAGCTGGGGGGAAAATCTCCCCTTATCATCTTTTCAGACTGTGTCCTGGAGAATGCTGTGAACGGAGCCCTCGTGGCCAACTTCCTTACGCAGGGTGAGGTGTGTGTCTGTGGGGCAGGAGTGGTCCTCCCCAGTGTGGTGGGGTGATTTGAGAACTGGGCAGCAGAGCCAGCCTGTGGCATTACATAGTGAGGGATGCTCTGAAGCTCCCATCTTGCCACGCATTTCCCTGTGCAGTGTCACAAGGGATTGGAAGGGATGCCCTTGCAGAAGCCCATGCGGGCATCACAGCAGAGTGTGCCTTAGCCAATGCCCTGTCCTTCCCAGAAGTGTAGCCTCTCTAACATCTGATACCTAGCTCAGAACAGCTGCTTCTGTGCCCTGGGCTCCAGTCTGGTGCTCACAGGTCGGAAGAAGCTGTGCTGGTGTCCTCTGGAGGAGCAGCAGGTTCCAGTCTGGTGCACTGAACCACAGCCCTGTGGGGCTCTGTCTGTCCCATATTTGGGATCTCCACATGTGCTGCAGGTTTTGTGTAATCCTGCTGGCAAATTGGCTTACCGAGGTCATCTCTGGGAACTGGAAAGTCAGCTCAAGTTCTCTTCTGCTGGTGACTTGATGCGTTTTTGCCACCTGGTGGCATCATTACCACTATGTCCAGCATGGACTGTTCAGTGCAGTCATGAGCAGCAGGGTAATCTAGTTGTCTTTTGTCCCCAAGGACAAGTTAGCTGTTTTAGCAGCTGTGGAGGGGCCTGTCTGAGAGCCTCTGTAGCAGGTCCCAAACAGGCAAGGACTGTGGAGTGCTGTGTGTCTTACTCTGAGCAGCCTGCCCTGTATCCCAGGTGTGCTGCAACGGTACACGGGTGTTTGTGGAGAGGAAGATACTGGATGTCTTCACAAAGGAGGTGGTGAAACGCACCCAGAAGATCAAAATTGGAGACCCACTTCTGGAAGACACACGGATGGGAGCCCTCATCAACCGGCCCCACCTGGATCGTGTCCAGGGCTTTATCAAGCAGGCGAAGGAGCAGGTGAGATTGTGATGCTGCCTTGTGGCTGCCCTGATATACCTCTTTCTTGTTAGACAAACAGACTGGCAGCTGCTTTCCTGCCCCATGCCTTCCCAGTTAAGCTGGTTTTTTTTTGTTGAGGTTGAATTACTTGATAGGTGTCTTGGGCCACTAGATACATAAATTTGATGTGTGGACTGTTTGGTGGATGAGGAATTGGTTGGATGGTCACATCCAGAGGGTTGTGGTCAATGGCTCAATGTCCAGATGGAGATCAGTGACAAGTGGTGTCCCTCAGGGGTCTGTATTGGGACCAGTACTGTTTAATGTCTTCATCAGTGACATAGTAGGATTGAGTGCACCTCAGCAAGTTTGCAGATGACACAAAGCTGTGTGGTGCAGTTGATGTGCCTGAGGGACAGGATGCCATCCAGAGGGACCTGGACAAGCTCGAGAAGTGGGCCCATGTGAACCTCATGAGGTTCAACAGGGCCAAGAGCAAGGTGCTGCACGTGGGTCAGAGCAACCTCCAGTATCAACACAGGCTGGGGGATGAAGAGATTGAGAGCAGCCCTGCAGAGAGCGACTTGGGGGTACTGGTGGATGAAAAGCTGGACATGAGCCGACAGTGTGCACTTGCAGCCCAGAAGGCCAACCATATCCTGGGCTGCATCAGAAGAAGCGTGGCCAGCAGGTTGAGAGGTGATTCTGCCCCTCTGCTCTGCTCTGGTGAGACCCTACCTGGAGTACTGTGTTCAGCTCTGGGCCCCCCTCAGCACAGGAAAGACATGGACCTGTTGGAGCAGGTCCAGAGGAGGGCCACAAAAATGATCAGAGGGATGGAACACCTCTCCGATGAAGAAAGGCTGAGAGTTGGGGTTGTTCAGCCTGGAGAAGAGAAAGCACCAGGGACACCTTCTTGCAGCCTATCAGTACTTTAAGGGGGCTTACAAGAAAGATGGTGACAGACTTTTCAGTAGGGCCTGCAGCGATAAGACAAGGGGTAATGGCTTTAAAGTAAACAAGGGTAGATTTAGACTAGGTATAAGGAATAAATTTTTTATGATGAAGGCGGTGAAACACTGAAACAGGTTTCCCAGAGAGGTGGTAGGTGCCCCATGCCTGGGAACATTCAAAATCAGGTTGGATGGGGCTCTGAGCAACCTGATCTCGTTGAAGATGTCCCTGCTTATTGCTGGGGGGGGGTTGGACTAGATGACCTTTAAAGGTCCCTTCCAACCCAAAGCATTCTATGATTAAAAGTGATGTAGTGCATATCTCTGAATCAGCACTGAAGTTGACATGGCTTTTCGTACCCTGATGCTGCCAAGTTTTAGAGGTGGTGAGATACCCAGCATGGCAGTGTGTAAAATGGAATAATCCATAATGTTTGGGCTGGTTTTAAGTTGCGGTGGCACCTTACACACTTGGCTGTTACCTCATTTGGGTTCCAGTTTTGTTGGTTGGAGAAAGAGCTTACTAAGGATCAAAGGCCAAATTTACAGGCTGCTGGAAACAATCTCTATAAGAGCAATAAGATCTACCCAGACTTTTGGGGGTTTTTTTCTTCAGGTTTTATTCTACAGTGTAAAGATGTTTTAAATGTCGGCGCTAGGTATATGATGAGGTGTAGCCAATTTGGAGATGGGCTGGAGAAGGGGAACTGTGAGTGAAAGCCAGGAGGGCTAGACAAGGATTTGGGAACAGGAAGAGGGATGTGGAAGGAGATGTGGGTAAAGGAGGGGAGAAATCCCCACCTTTAAAGCTGGACATCTGATGCAGGTAGGTGTTTCTTGCCAGGTGGAGTGCTAAGGGAGTGGTGTGGAAGTTAATGTGATACGAGCTGAAGATCTGCTCCTAGTTGTAGTTGCTTCCCTCCAACCTACACTGGCTCTTCTGGCACTCGCACCCCAAACTAGTGTTTTTTGGACTTTTAGGATGGGTCTCACCCCCTGACCCTGATCTATAGTGATGCTCTGTCAGCAGTCCTGACCTGGAGAGATGCCAGGGAGGGCACAGGCACTGTTTGTCCAATAGGACTGTAAACCCAGCAGGGATTATCGGCAGCCAGAGCTGCGGCAGCTGGGCAGCATGCTCCTGGACGTGCCTGCCTACCTTCTGCTTGGCTCTTTTGCAGGGGGCAGAGGTGCTGTGCGGTGGGGACCTGTATGTGCCAGATGACCCGAAGCTGAAGAACGGCTACTACATGCGACCCTGTGTGTTAGGTATGATCCTTCCTACCATGGTACTGTGGTCTTCTATGTGGATGTTACTGAGCTTCTTCTAGAGAAAGCTGTGTTCGGCGTAACCTGCCTCTGTGTATGTCTGCAGTGTGGACAGGCACTCACAGGTGTACTAGAGAGAGCTGACGCACCCAAGCACTGCGTCCAGAGAAATCTCTGCTGTTGGAAGGTCTGACAGGGCATGTACAGTTAGTGCCTTTACTGCCTTGAGATGCAGGATGGGACTTGCTCCTCTGCTAGCCAAGCTGGGGGGGTGGGGCGGGGGCAGGCTGCGTAGTGCTGAGTGCTGTCTCAAAGGCTGTGTGGGTTGCTGAATGGCACAGGCTGTGCCACTAGCTCTTCCTCCTGACGCAGGTGTTCTCTGCCTTGCTTCCAGGGAACTGCACGGATAACATGACTTGTGTGAAGGAAGAAATCTTTGGACCTGTCATGTCCATTCTGCCATTTGACACGGAGGAGGAGGTTGTGGAGAGAGCCAACACCACCAAATTTGGCCTGGCAGGTGGTGTCTTTACCAGGTACGACTGGGTAGCATGGCTGGTGTGGAAGCAGTCTAGGGAGGAGAAGAGAAATACTGCAGCAACCTGATGCTCCTCTTGCAGTGCCTGGCACAGGCATGGGTATCCTCTTCCAGAAAAGCCGGAGCAAGGGATTGCCAAAAGGGAACTTTGTAAATGACTGCACATCTCCCCTCAGTTTTTCTGAAGGGTTAGGTGGGCCCAGCTGTCCTTCAGACTCCTTCCAGCCTATGCTTGGCTTGCTGCCTGCCTTCCTGCATCTCCTGGAGATGTGCATCAGGAGCCTGCTATGCTGCTGAAAGCGTGCAAAGACATCTGTTGGCCACAGTCCTTGTCCTGTCTTCTCAAATCAAATGCAGTTTTGAGTGTCCTTGAGAATAGGTGCTGCATCCTTTGAGCAGGCAAAGACAGAGCATGGCAGGTTGGGCTCTAAAAACTGCTGCAACCTGCTGACCTTTCTGTAGTGGGATTTTAGCTGGAAGGGAAGGAAGGGATGAATGGGAAGAGATCCAGCTGAATTGCCCTTTTCCTGCAGGGATATCCAGAAGGCTCACAGGGTAGTGGCTGCTCTCAAGGCTGGGATGTGCTTCATTAACAACTACAACGTCAGCCCTGTGGAGCTGCCTTTTGGAGGATACAAGGCATCAGGTGAGCTCTGTTTGACCCTCCCTGGTATGACTACATGCCAGTCAGAGAGGATACGAGTGGTATCTGGCACAACCTGGAGCTGTGTTTTCACTTCTGGCTTGTCCCTACAGGATTTGGCAGAGAGAATGGGCGGGCAGCCATTGAGTGCTACTCACAGCTGAAGACTGTCTGTGTGGAGATGGGTGATGTGGAGTCTGTGTTCTAGTGGCTCTAGGGCCTCCTCAAGGGAGCAACAGCCAGTTCTTGCCTGTCAGCTAGAGATGTGGATCACTTACACAGCAATAAAGTGCTCTAAAATTGTAAGTGCCTGGGTGGCAACGTTGCTGGAGCAGCATTTAGCCACCCTGCTCCTGCCGGGGGAATGTACACACAGGGCTCAGCCTGTGGGCCTGCTCTGTCCCGTCTGGTGGAAGATGGGTACCTTGGAATACAAGGCAGCAATGCAGCTTTCAGCAGCAGCTCATGCAGCTACCTAGGTGTTACCAGAGGCTTGTCAGTGGCAGAGGCCTGGCCCAGGCTGCTTCTTGTGCTGCATGCCTTGAACCCCACTGCCTTCCACCCTGGTCAACTTCAGTTTTGGCTTCTTAATAGGTGTGACCCTACTCAGTGCACACATAAGCTCTTGGACACACTGATACCCTGTAGCTATAGGCTCTGTCTATTCTCTGACTACATAAAAGCCTTAGGGGTAGGGTTGTTTATTCTCTCTAGCCCCCTTGTACACGCAAGTCTTGTTTTTTCTAACAGTACCTCACTTCCAAGGTGGCACTAAATATTGTGGGGCTGGTTAGCTAATGCTGCCTGGGACAGGCCCCGAGAATCATCTCCACACACAAGAGTATGGAGCACAACCAGAATGGTAGCAAGCTCCAGCATAGAGTAGAATGCTGCTGCTCTTAAGTGAAAGCTATTTGACTTCCTTCCTAGAGGTCTGCTGTTCTCTATAAACATGATGAGCCAACAACTTTAAATGTCTGACTGCTTCGTTTTTAGCTATCAAATAAATAAATATTAACTCTGGAACATCTTACTGCAGAGTGACATGAATTGAGGGGTCCAAAAACAGGGCTGCTGCTGTATGCGTTAAGCAGATTGCAACATAGCTTTTCAGTCACTAAAAATCGTAAAAGCTAGAACATCTCTGTCTGATGGGCAGATTTCTGTAGTCCTACAAAACCGGAGTTCTAGCATTCTGCAAAACTTCTTACGAAAACCCTCTATAACTTTAGAATGAAAATATAGAATTGACAACTTCATTTTATTGAATGAGGAGAAAAGGAAAACAACCAGGAAATGTTCTAAAAGAAAACAAAACAAAAATGCCTTTAGCTTCCCAGGCAGCTATCATGATGGTCAGTTAGTCCTGGCAGATCCAGCCGAGGTGCTGGCAAGCTGAATACACGCCTGTGCCCACCAGCCCAATGAGTGCAACTGAACCAATGGCCCCTCTGCTTCGGTTTTTTGGATCTGGAAAAAAAGACATGTTTTGTCAGTTCAGCAGCCCATCACTGAAAGGCTAGCCCATCCTGAAAATTAAAGAGGGAGCAGGAACTAGAGATACACCTCAAGGCAAAACAGCAGGCACTAGCTCAGGTCATGTACCTACCCTTGCTCTGTGCTATTATTAGACTAGTGCTCTTCCTATCAGTAGGAAAAGCGTACTCGGAGTTAGCAGCCTGTGGACCTGCACCCTTTTCTCTACACCCGGAGTGGAAGTTTTATGCTGCCTCCTTGATGTGAGCTGGAGGAAAGAGCCCTGAAACCACTGTAGGAGATCAGAGTTTCCAAGAACCTACTGTGTGCTGCAGGGGAAAGACCCACCTCCTGTGTAGTAGCCATGGGCATAAAGGATTCTTCCAAGGATCCAGGTGAGGCCAAGCCCTGTGGCAATCCGCTAGAGAGAAAGGAGAAATAGTAAGGTTTTGGAGACTTGCCGCTTGCGTGTGCTTTGCTGTTATAGCAGCCCTGCTTCAAAGAAGTGACCAACTACAGCGTGGGTGCTGACCTTGCTAGGACGACTGGGAGTCAGCAGGGGGGAGGTGGGTGGCTGATGCTGTGTGCTAGGATGAGTTTTGTCTAGGAGGAGTCACTTTCATGATGCCTGTGGGGGGGAAGCATGTGAGGCATAGCCTTGCTCTTTTGCAGCACAAATCTTCCCAAGCAAGAATCAGTTAAGTCAAGTCATACAGGCAGCAGGTGCTGAATCTCATTTCAGGGCTGTCCAATTAGTGAGCTAGACCAAGTGCTAGGATCTTGGAGGCAGCTGTTGCCCCAAGGCCCACTCCACTGCCTGCCTCCAGCAGGTGTACAGGTTTTCCTGTTGCAGGTGTTACAAACTTCCACTTTGCCTCTTAAACCTGGCTCCAGTTTGCCAGATCTGCCTATGCTGCTTCCTTCCCTCTCTGAAAAAGAATATTCAAGAAGGATCTGACTTGTCTATTGGTGGCAAAGAAAGAGCTACTGGTTTTGGCCTCTCCCACTTGCCTGCTTCCTCCTGAGTTGTTTACATCTTTCAGTTAAAAATAATCCAGGCTTTTTTTGATCCTTCGTGTGCCTCCTTTGGTGGAGGTGAGTGGGAAGATCACCATGTTCTCCATCTATTCTTATCAGATATGCGCCTCATGAAAGTGTTTTTACATGGGGGGGAAAGGTGTTCCTGTCCTCCCCCCAACCTGCTGCTGAGTAGTAGTACTGCTGTAAGCCCAGCAGGACCCTGCAGGGCTTGGAAGAACCAGGCAGCGCTGGAGGGACCCTTCCCACTCATGGACTGGAGGCTGTGAACGCTTCAGTTTTGTCCAACAAGGCACCCTTAGGGGCAGGAAAGGGCTCTAATAACTGAAGCAGCAGTAATGAGTTTATTAAATACTTGTGATTCCCCTGCACAAGACCTTCTACAACTACATTTTCAGAAAGGGCACAGCTGTGAAGCGTGATGTGGCTAGTGAAGCAGCCTGCTGCCTCCAGAGGGGCTAGCTTGGCCTACTGCCCCCCCACCCTCCCCAAGTCAGGGAGCAAGAGCGGAGTTCAGTCACGCAGACCTGCACCGTAGCATCACTTACTGGGTGGTAGACTCCACCGGTGGCTAAAAAGAACAGGAAGGCGGGGTAAACTTCCAATCTGAAAATAAAAGCGAGGAGGCTGTGTTTGTGCTCAAGTTGCTCACAGAGAAGAAACTCTAGAAACGCAGAAGCTGTGAGCATCCTCTGCCAAGGTCTCTGTTGGGCCTGACTGTTAGGAGTCTCTGTGCTCAATGCTGTGGCCACAGATGGAGGAAAGAGGGAAGTTGAGCACGCACAGACTTTTAGGGACCTCCCCCTGTCTGTGCCTCTCTCCAAGCCCACCCACCCACTCTCTCCATTCTGTGCCCAAAGCCACTGCTCAGTACTACTTACTTACCACCAGCTAACCCAGGAAGAGTTGTTCCCCTACAGCACCCCTCTAATGTGCTGTTGCAGCCTGGTCCACAGTAGCTAGGTGGTCTTAGGTCTCCCCCCAGGGAGACCTGGGCAGCACAACAGATCAGCAGCCCCCAGGCAGGCTCTTCTGGAAACAAGATTTCTAGTGTCTTAAGATCCACCCATGGAGGAAAAGAGCCAGGCACTGGGGAAGAGGAGGCTGCTTCACAGCCCCATCTCCTGGTTTAAGGAGTGGTAAGGAGTGAGCACAGCCTTACCGCTGGGCGTTGCACGGCCGTGTGTTTTCCTCAGGTGTTGAGCCTGAACCCAAGCACTTGGCAGCAGCTACTCTCTAGCTGTAGGCTCTGTTTCACAGCCCTGTGTATTTTCAAGGTCTGCATTCATACATGTTACTCACGTGTTCTGGTGTGCACGCTGGATGCAGTTGAATATACGCCCATGTTCAGGGTCTGTGCTGTACATGGTTGGATACTGCCAAGAAAAAATAAAGCAGCTGCAAAATGTGAGCAAGCGCAGTCTGGGCTCGGGAGCCTGTTCTCCAGCAGCGAGGAGTGTGCCCTGCAGCACCGCTCCCCACGGAGCCCAGTGCTGCCTGGGTGCTTGCTTGCAAGACTGACTTCGTTTGTAAGTTAGAGCCTGTCTCCAGCCCTGTGGCCCACAAATGCTTTGCTGAAATGGCTGCTTGCCCCAGGCCACTTCCTGAATTTCCTGAGCAACCTGACTGTCTCCTGGAGCTGGCCCTGCTTCTAACAGAAGATAGCCAGGCACTGGGTGACCTCCCTGTTTAAACCCCATCTCTCTGGAGGGGAGAGCAAAGCGGTGTTACTGAGGACATGCCCCCATGTCTCCTCTGGGGAGCTGGGAGCAGCCCACCACCCACGAACAGGCTGAGAGGACGCTGCCTTCCTCACCACTGCAGAGCTGAGCAGCCAGCCGGAGCTGCTGCTTGGCTGCAGAGGCTTCCCCAAGCTTGAAATCCAGTGCTCTGTGCACCGTACGTGCTGGGTACATTTGCTGTAACCCTGACTTCACACAGTAGGCGTGGGATCACCACAACAGGCACCCAGGGTCTGCAGCACACGCCCGGGGCTGTCCTTGCACCCGCCCCTGCTTGTCACTTCCCCAAGTAATGTGGGGAAAAGAGCAAAGGAAGGTTTGTGTTTGGAGCCAAGTGGCACAGCAGCCTCTGCATGCCACCGCCCTGAATCATGGACAGGACCGGCTGCCCCCACCCAGCCCCCAGGTCTGCCCAGCTCAAAGGCGATGCTGAGGGACGGTCACTTTGAAAGACTTCTTGGGATAGGGCTCACACATTCCCCCCGAGTTTGAGATAACCCTCCTGTCACTTTTGTTCCACTATGATCCCTTTGCCCCCAATGCTGCATCAGCCTTCTTTGCAGGGAAAAAGGGCTGTGCGGTTTCTTGCTCATCAGTGTTTCCAAGCTCAAAGCCTTATGCTTTCAGCTGTCTTGGCTTGGTGCCAAGCGCCTGATGCCCCGAACCCCAAGCTCTGTCATGCCGTCTGCTCCAGTCTGGAAAGCCGAAATGACAGCTCCGTGCCTTCTGCATCCATGTGGTGGGGCAGGAAATGTCAGCAAGTCACCCAAAAATAAGCAAGGTGTCACCTAGCTTGTCTGCAACATCCCCTGCAGACTGGCTCCGACCTTCCCGTTCCCTCAGCCTGAGCACTCACCTCCACGTTGTACTTCTTGCGGGCCTTGGCCACTTTCACTGCGAGGTGTGTGACCAAGACGAAGCTGGCAGCCCCCGTCAGGATGACGTAGCCATACTCCTTTGAGAGAACAGCCATCTCGGTGCTGTCACAGAAAGAAAGCCCGTTACTATTTCGGGGTGTGACTGGAGAAGTGGCAGCTCACTACACGCAGATATATGTGTGCGGAAGAATTGCTGAGCATGGACCCAAGACCTCCCAGCACGGGGATTGGCTGAAGGAAGAGAGAAACGGTGAGTTGGGGAATTTTCACCTCTTGGTGCCTGCTGGGTATTAAGCGGCACAAACCAAGGGCTCTCTGCTCCGTTCCTGTCAAGCAAGCCTTCAAATCACTTTAAGTGTTGGTGGGAGGTGGTGTCTGGAGGACCCTAGTCCGGCCTCTGGCTCAGAGCAGGACTACAGCCAAGGGTAGGTCCCATCAGCTCTGGCTGTGGCTGGCTAAGTCCCACGACCTCACTGACATGGCGCTGTGCCTGCAGGGATGCTCCGGAGAGGTGGACAGAAAGTGATTGTTCACGGCCACTTCCAACACCAGAGCTAGGGGTCACCAAATGAAGTCAGGAAACAGATGCAAAACAAACCAAAAGAAGTGTTTTTTCATGCACTGGGAAACAGACCTGTGGAACTCCCTGCTGAGGGATGTTGTGAATGCAGGCAGTTTTCATAAACTCAAGGGTAAACTGGGCAAGGTAGGTAAATTGGGCATTATAATACAGACAAAACACAAACTGGCTCAGAAATCTCAGGCTGAAAGGAGCTGGGCTACACGAATGGTTAGTTTGAACGGCTAAGGTCATCCTTACAGAAAATAATAATAAAACCCACCACAACAATAGCAACAATAACCAAACCTTTTAAGCAAAGAGGCACTGGCAAGACAAGCGATGCTCACCCCCGCAGCTTCAAGGAACCCTCTCAGAGTCACAAGTCAGTGAACAGCCCCAGCAACGTGCAGCTGCTGGCATTTACCAACATCTGCACACGCAAGTCTGCTGGCCAGGAGACACCAGGGCTCGTGTGGTTTGCATTTAACGGTTCTGCACTTCCTTGCCCAGGCCTGTCCTGGTTTCAGCTGGGACAGAGTTAATTCTCTTTCCAGTAGCTGGTGTAGTGTTATGTCTTGGATTCAGTATGAGAAGAATGCTGATAACACACTGATGTTTTCAGCTGTTGCTAAGTAGCGTTTAGACTAAGTCAAGGATTTTTCAGCTTCGCATGCCCAGCCAGCAAGAAGGCTGGAGGGGCACAAGAAGTTGGGAGGGGACACAGCCAGAACAGCTGACCCAAACTGGCCAAAGGGGTGTTCTGGGCATCGGTCAGCAAGTGGTGAGCAACTGCATTGTGCATCACTTGTTCTGCATATTCCAATCCTTTTATTATTATTATTGACAATTTATTATTGTTATTGTCATTTTATTATTGTTATTATTATAATTTTCTTCCTTTCTGTTCTATTAAACCGTTCTTATGTCAACTCACAAATTTTACCTTTTTCCTTCCGATTCTCTCCCCCATCCCACTGGGTCTGGGGGGGAGTGAGTGAGCAGCTGCGTGGTACTTACTTGCTGACTAGGGTTGAACCACCACAAGGCCCGAGACGGAAGCACGGAGCAGAAGGTGCATCCAGCAGCCTCCTGCCACGCTGCCCCGCAGCAAGGCTGTGTTGCATGCTTCTCCCTCTTCCCTGCTCCCCATCTGCTGGACCTGCAGTCAGCCTGTGCCGCTGGGAGCTGCTCGGACGCCAAGCGCTCTGGCACCCTCCCCGGCTGCAAGCGAGCACAAGGGCCCTTCCCCACAACCATCTGGCACGGGTCCTCTTGCACAATCCCAAACCTCAGATGTTGTCTGTCTGCGTGACCCATGATGGTGCTGCATGATTGCAGCACAGCAGAAGACAGCAAAGACCTCTCTCCAGCACTGAGCCAATTCGCTCTCCGAACCAAAGCCGTGCCTCCACGATGTAGTGAGGTTTTGGTGTCTCCTGCGCTGTCCCACCAGCACAAGCTGTCAGTGCAGGGGAAAACGGGCCACCTCATGGAACCGGTGCAAACAGCCTTCCTAATGCAGCAGCACCAGCACCCCTCACGAGGGATCTTCAGAGACTAGAGGGTTTTATTTCTCATTTGCAAAGGGATTATTATCAACAGAGCAAGGTGAAGACAACAGCTGCCTGTGTCCATATGAAATTTGGTAAACAATTATCAGTAAGGGCATTGAAAACTAAAGTAACAAAGAAAAGTCAGCTGCACCCACATGTAATAGAGTTTAGCACCTGAGAGATGACACACCGAAAATGTAACACGTTCCCACCCAGGAGAGCAGGTTGATGGTCACATTTCCCCCTTCAAATTACAAGGCTGGCAGAGAACCCCCGCCTGCCAGCAAGAACGAAGCATTTTATCTTCACAATGCTCAATTATAATCTGGGGTTTTATCTTAGCAGCAAAGAGCACAGCAAAGCATTAAGCCAGGTGTATTACAAAGCTGCTACTCTTACACTACTGGTATGCAACTAAACCTCGAGCCTTTGCTCCAGTAATGTGGAGCCACATAAAGCACTCCAAAGTCAACAGGACTTTCGGCCTCTGATTTCACGCCTTGCGGCTGTTTCCGGACTCTGGTGCCTTGTGCGTATCAGCAACCTTTGTCTGCAGCTGCAAGGACTTCGCTAACAGACGCTGGCCCGGTGCACAAGACCGAATTTGTATCTTTCACGCAGCAATGTTTCAGGCCAGAGCCACGCGAGCAAGAGGTTCTGGAGCGTGACACAGCACAGACCGGGAGCTGGAGCAGAAGAGCTCCCCGAGCGTGATTTTAGTCCAGAATAAGGGTTCTTACCACGGTTGCCCTAACACTAGAGCTATTATGAGTCAGCAAAGTTGATTAAGTCTCCTCGTGCAGACCCACGCTGGGATTCTGACCGCACTACCAGATCCAACAAGCTCAGACTTTCTCTCGAGCCCGGGGAGCCTCTTTGTCCCCCCCGTTACCAGGCGAGCGAGCAGGCTTAGCTCCAAAGGCAGAGCTCCCCGCCAGCCCTGCGGGCTCAGACTCTCTCTAAGCAGGCCGAGCGTGCCGGGGTGCCGGCGGGGCCCCGCCGCCCTCTGCTCATCCCGCGGGCACTTTCCCCCGGAGCCTGCACTCGGAGGGACAAAGGGCAAGTCGAGGAGGAGGCTCCCGGCGCTTCCTGTATTTTCTTTACCATCTATCAGGATAATCAGCGTAAGCGTGCATGGGGAGCGGTCGCTCCGCCCGTACCCCCGCCCCGCCGCGTCCCCGGCCCCCGGAGGGGCGAGCTGGGGGGTCCCCGGCCCTCACTCACCCTCAGGCGCGGCGCAGATCAGCCCGACAAGCTGCGGGACGGCGCCGGGAGCGGGGCCGGCTCTGCCCGCCGCACC
>VYZV01043868.1:16717-31792 GCA_013401275.1 Pandion haliaetus | reverse complement strand
CCCGGGCCGCCGGCGCTGCGGAGGGCGGGCGGGGGGTGAGGTCGTCGTCGGCCTCGTGGGGTAGGGGGTCGTGTTCTGGGAGGTGAGCTCGACGCGTGTGGATCTGCAGGGGGATTGGCCGTGCCAGTGTCTTCCAGCACGCCACGAGGGCTGCTAAGGGGGGGTCTGTCTGAGCCAGTAGCTCCGCAGATGTGTCCCCAGCACCTACATACAGAGAGAGATCTATATACCCTTAGCAGACTGCTGCCATGCCCACTCTTAACCATTTTTGTCATACCGACTATACCCAAGACAAAGATTTCGGCTTTCATTCACAGTTTAATGGCTCTAAGACGGTGTGGTAATTTATACCATGCTTGCTGGAACCTTCTGCTTTTCCCTTTTATTTCACCAGATCCTGCTAGTATCGGATGAAGAAGCCAGTGTTTCACACGTGGAGTTGCTGTACTCGGTCATGTAAGCAGATACTTCTCTTGGCAATTACCAGCGTTACTGATATGAAGGATCTTACTTACATCTCCCTTTTTCCTGGTCTGTATAAGCAACCCTGGGACTTGGGCATCGAAACTCAAGCCGTTTCCAAGAATACTTGGAGTGTGTGTAAGCAATATCTTTTACATTAAAAAAATTCCAGTTTTGGGGATACGTGAAACAAAACTGGAGCTGGACTTCCCAGTTCTGTAAAAGTTCCTAAACTGGTGGAGGTACAGGGGGTCCGGCCGCAGGGGGACAGACGGCGTCTGTTGCTGTCGCCAGTGTAATGGGGAAGAAAGCAGGACTCAGTAGGATCCCAGGCCCCTTGAGTCCTGGGTTTAATCTCTTTGCTCACATACCTGCCTTTCTACAGCACAAAGTTCTTGGATTCCCTGGGGCTCCAGTGAGCCATCTGGGCTGGTCCCAATACGCTCTGCTGGACTTTCTGGTCACAAAGGCCTTGGTGAACTCCCTGGCTACAGCACGCTGCTGGGGCCTTTCCTGTATTTCAGATTGTACCTCCTCAAGCCGGTCCCTATGACCGTGCTTTTCTGTGGTCTCATGGTCAAGTGGGAGTGTAAATGCATGGCACTGTGCACACCTCTCATGCACCCTCAAAATGAGTATTTTGCCAATGTCCTGAGTCCCAGTGGAAGAAGAAATGTGGAGGTAGCACAGTGAGTGAAACTGGAGCACAGAGACTTTTCTTCTCTTGCAGTTTTATTTCACTTCAAAAAAATAGCATCTAGAATAGGACATAACGTGGGAATTTGGGCAGGAAAGGCCTGCCTTCGGTTCCCATGACGGGCGTTCAGAAGGATTTGTAGGGCTGATCCTAAGTGACTGTGTCATCCTCCTCCTCCTCGTCCCCCTTTGAAGCGTGGACTGCGTAGATGACAGCACAGACGCCAGCCAGCCAGGCTGCCACGGTGCCGGCAAAGAATATGCAGAAGCCAATGAGACACAGAAAGATGTAGTCTTGCTTGTACAGCTGGGTCAGGCAGTTGAAGTGGAGCTGTGCCTCCGCTGCAGGCATTTTCAGGGCACGCAGGCCTTCTGGGGTGTAGCAGGTGATGTTGTCAGCATCTGCAGAGGGAAAAGCAGAAGCAAGACTCTCTTGCCTGTGTCTTAAGCATTAATGAACAGGACTCCTGCTAGAAAAATGATGGAGGAGTTTGCTAAACTCCTGAAAAATGTCTACAGACTTCACAGCCCTCTCCTTCCGTGGCTTAGGTAAAACCAGACAGGCAAACCCTTGCCAAACCGCAATTGCCAGGTTTCCGGAATGATTTCTGTGGTGTTGCCTCCATAGGAAAATATTGCCTATTGGATTATGCCACTGCAGCAAACTGCTGTCCCTGCACTGTTCATCTCTGCTGATTGAGCACTTTTATTTTAATATAAGAGCACTTGTGTGTGTTTGTTTCTTTTAATCTCAAACACCTTCTGAAGTGATATAGCGTAAATTATGCTGGAATAATGAGGCTTGTGCACAGGGAATCAAGTGTGACAACGAGAGTGGTTTGCAGTTAGGCATAGCCTCACCTGCTCTGAGAGAAGAAGAGGAAACTCATAAATTATTCATTTCCACTGAAATAACAACTATACCCTGTCGTATTGTAATATACGTGGTGATAAAACAGATGCTGGCTTTTCCCTCTGAAGTTAGCGAAGGCTGAGTGAGTGCGCTAAAAAGCACCGTCTCCTTTTGGTGTCTGTAGACGCACAGCGTGCTCTCAGCCATGGCCCTCTCCTTCCCCTGCAGGTTTTGGACTCCCCGGACAGACTGGTCACTGCATGATGCACTGCATGGATGGGCCTGAGGGAAAAGGAAGCAGTGGAGAGGAACAAGCTACAGGGGATTTATATTATATTACATTATATCATGTATTACTGAGTGATATAGCTACAGTGGTGTTTATGCTGATAGCTCTCATTGTCCTGAGTATAATTGGAGAGCTTTTCTCTCTCTATTACCCAAATCCATCTAGACCTGGGCAACTTCGTGTCAGCACCTAGACTGCACAGATCCAGCTGAGCGCAAAACTCTGGTGCAGACGTGTTCTGTGAAGCAGCAGTAGCTTTCTAAAGGCCAGGATGGGGATCTGCTTGCAGCAGATTTCAGGGCTCGGTCCCAACCATCCCTTTACACTGGAGCTGTCAGCTCTTGCCACAACCCTCGGTTTAGGGCCGCCTCAGTCTCGATGAAGAGGGAGCTGCCTTTCCCTGCCTAAAGGCAGGCGGGTGTTTGTGATACAGGGCGTCCAGCCTGCATACACTTACCGGCAGCGTGAAAGTTTTGCACAGCCCTCACACCAGTCCTGGGAGGCACACAGCCTGCTGGCTGACTCACCCACAGCATCTCGTCAGGACACAGCAAAGCCCAACAGAGCAGGGAAGTGGAGCAGCCTCCGTGGGCTCCCTGGTTTCTTTGGCTTTCCCATTTTCCAGAGCACAGTGCAGGGATCCATAGTCATACCCCCAGTCTTTCCTGCCACTGTCTTTCCTACTCCTAGCCTCCCAAATTGCCTGCAATGAGATTTATTCTCCTGTTCCAGGGTTCAGTGAGTTATCTCCAATCTTACTGCTAAGAACAGTACTTTTTTACACTGTTCCGTAACTGCCTGTAACCTGTCTGTGGAAAATAAAAGACTTTACCTTCTCTAGGGACCTTACTACACCTAGTAAGACACAGAGATATCCTTAATTAGGTTCTGTCCTAACACCAGCTTCTATTTGCCCTTCCCTTTTCTCCCCTTGGGCTCTTTTGTGGCCCTTTCTTACTTGATGGACACTTTCTCAAACAATTTCTCTATAGCAGCTCTCTCACCATTCTGTCACGCATTACTGAAACCCAAGCTTTCTTCATTAGTATGTGCTGTGCTGTGTTCCTTTTCAGTTTGGAAAAATCGAGTTCATGTGCTGCAGCTGCAGTGCAAAGCTTTGCCCTTGGGACCACTGTTTTTCTGGGAAAGGGAACTGGTGATCACCCTGCCTCATGAACACTCGGTGTCCACGGCCCAGTTGTAGAATCTCTCAATATGATGGGAAGCAGCTGATTTGGGGATTCTAGATAATGGAAGGAAAGAAGTCTTGAAGACCCTGTTTTCAAGAAATGGCTTTTATTTAGAAGCAAGCTGTGCTCTGCTGCTGCAGCCCGTGGGACTCAGTGCTCACCTGCATTGCACATGCATTTCTTATTTTGGAAAGCTGCAAATAAAAAAGCCAAATTGCTCTGGGGCGCTGGAAGAAGAATGGGAACATATAAAGCCTCCCAGCCATAAGGATACAGATGCTTTTCTGAGCACAACTTGTGTTCTGTTCACTCTGACCATCAAGTGTCAGCTGGGACCCGAACGGAAGCTCCATGGGAACAGCAAAAGGTCTTTTGCTGACTTCTGATCATTTGGTCACAGTCCGACACAGAGAATCAGTCAAATGTACCTGCTCTGAGGGCTGAGGAGCACCATGACAGCTGGAGATTGCAGGATTTGTAATTTTTCTCTGTCTTGGCACAACAGCTGCCATGCTCTTAAGGCAAAGGGCATTGTGTATGCTCTGCATGTACAGAAATTGGTCAGTGGGGAGCAGGGTCTGATCATAGCCCCACAGAAGTCAGCAGCTAAACTCTCACTGGCTTCCACACTACCCAAACTTTTCCTGGAGACCCTGTCAGTGAGAGATGAGAACAGAAGAGGAGCTGACTGGCTTTCAACCCAGCTTTATTTCCAGCATTGAGCAGAACGGCTGCTGTAGAGATTGCACAAATGAGGTCTGCCTGCCAGGCACGTTGTGCACGAGAGGCTAGTGGGAGGTGTTCAAGGTGAAGGGGACACTGGCCGAACGGTGGAGAGCTCAGGGCTGGAGAGGTTGCCCCGAACAGGTCAGAACAGTGGCAGGAGAGCATTTCCACAGAGAGAGGGGGGTTAACTGATCATTATGGACATACTGGTACTGCAGCAGCACCAAGCGATCAGAGCAGCTGGAGCCAAGGCAGGAAATTCAGAGCAGCAGCTTTCCCAGCGCAGATCTCCCCAGAGCCACGTTGGGCTCCTCATTCGTGGCACGGCAGCCACAGGGTGCTCTGTGTGACTCGCAGGCACAGGGACACCACCTGAGTCTGGAGCCGGGCGTATTGGAGCAGCAGCAATGTCCTAGCTACAGGCTAAACCTCCCTGACTGTCCTGAGGGTGTGAGCAATTGTGACTCTGCAGGTGGAGCACATGTAACCCAGCTGCTCTGATCTGTGCTTTGTGCAACACCAGAAGATGGGACCCACAGTTGACATGCAGTGGCACAGCCTTGTGAGCTGAAGTTTTGGGAAAGAGAACAGAGGGCCCTCTCCGTTCCACACAGATCTGCAGGATTAGGAAGGAGGGAGGTCCTGCTCACACAGCTCTCACCTGGAAAATGAATGTTGCTCTCTGTCATCCAGGTGATGAAGTCCAAAAAGGAACAGTTGCAGTGCCACAGGTTGTCACTGAGCCCCAGAAACCTCAGGTTGGGCAGGTCCCGGACAGTGCTGGTGTCCAGGAATTTTAAGCCCGTCCGGCTCACATCCAGGTGCCTCAGCCAGGTGTTGTTGGCAAAAGCATCCTTCTTGATGGCTACAAGGTTGGGATTGTCTGAGATCTTCAGCACCACCAGGCTGAGGAGGTGTGAGAAGGTGCTGAAGGTGACCTGTGTGAGGTTGTTGAAGCTGAGGTCCAGATAGACAAGCTTGGCCACACCAATGAAAGTGAAATCCAGGTCATCCCCCAAGAGGTTTTTCCTGCAATCCAGATAGACCAAATCAGCCAAGAAGCTCAGTTCCACTGCCGGCAGGTACGAGACGTTGTTTGCCGCCAGAATCAGCTGCCTGGTGTCCAGTGGGATGGCCGCAGGGAACTCCTGCAACTGCTGCCCTGTGCAGTTCACTTCCAGGTACTGACAGCTACACCTGCTTGGGCAGTTGATCCTCCCTGATGCCATCCCCATCCCCAAAAGAAACATGAGGCTCAGGGGCCACAGCCTACCTGAAAGAGACATGGTCTAAGAAACTTCCACGCCACTCAGCCCTTTGGGGACTGCAAGTAGCCCTATGGAAGCTGCATTACCATCACATCCATACCGAGGAGGTGTCCGGCTGCAAGGTTGTCGGGAAGCGCTTTGTGTCCGTGACTCACCTGACTCCTTGGCAGAGCGCCTGGCTGGAAACCGAGCCCGGTTTCTACATCGGCAAGCGCGGAACGGTGGCTGGAGTGTCTCCATGTCACGCTCGGTGCTAGCTGACACCTCTGTGATGTCAACAGCTTGCAAAAACCGCCCGGCTTCGGGGACAGTGCTGTGGCCTCGCTGGCGGAGCGGGTGCCGCTTCCGGCTGAGCAGAGGTGCGGGGAAGGCACGCATCGGGTGAGAGCATCAAAACTGTGCAGGGTAGGCATGAACAGTGCAATTTTTGTCACAAATGGCGTCAAAATCCAAGCGGGGGTCACTTGTACTGATTAAGCAAAGGAGCCCCGTGCAACGCGCTGGATTGGTTTTGTCTCCATTCAGGAAGGCGGAGAAGGCAGCTAAGGAGGTTCTTCCAGGGGCATTTTTACCGAGTACCCGTTTTCCAAAGCCGCCTCAGCTCCCTCTACTGAGCTGCCATGGCGTTCCCCCGCCTGCCCACCGCTCAGGAGGAGAAGCTGCCCTGCCCTGCCCCTGACAGAGAGCCGCTGGCTGTAGGTGCCCCGGCAGGGCTTAGCACGACGAAGCCAGCCTGCGGGCGGCCTTCCAGCGCCCAGGGGCGACAGGCCCGCCCTGGCAGCGGCAGGCGCTGGCGGCCCAGGGGAGCCGCCCCGCGCTCCGTCTGGAGGCGGCAGCTGACAGGGCGGTGGGAGCTGCGGAACCCCACAGCCCGACAGAGGCGAGGCCGCCGACTCCCTCGGCTGCGACACCCTCCGCGATCGGACGTTCGCTCGCCCCCCCGCTCCCGCTCCCCGAGCGCCTCAGGCGGCCCCGCCCCTAACGGCCAACGGTCGCCGCGCTCCCGGCCGGGGCGGAGCCGCACCAAGCCCCGCCCCCTCTCCCGCCGGCTCCGTCGCGGATAGGCCGCCGGCGGGCTTGCGCGGGACGCGAGGCGGGGGCGGCGGCGGTGCCCGCCAGATTCAAGCTGCGGCCGGCGAGGGGCCGTTGGCGGCGTGGCTGTTGCTCGGCGCCGGGATGGAGACGCTGACCTTCCCCCGCTACAGCCCCGACGACATCGTCAACTACCTCCGCGCCCACGTCCTGACGGGCGCCGAGGCCCGCAACCTGGTCAAGGGCGATGTGTTCGGCAGCCCCAAGGTGCGTGAGGGGGCTTGGGGGAGGCCGTGGCCCGCGGAGGGGGGGGAAGCCCTGCTCGGAGCCCCGCCGCGCTCAGGCAGCTTCCTGCCCTTCGTGGAAGCAGGCCTTTGCGTGCCGTAGCGCCAGAGGTTGTCTTGCAGGCCGGTTGGTTTCTCGGGTGATCGATTCCCTGGCCTGCGTGGTCTTTGGCGTACAGCAACGCCTTCTAAGTCAGGTGATTAGTTTTTCTGATGTGGCGGATTAGTCTCGTAGGAGTTACAGGGCTAAGCCTAGAGCTTCTATTAAGAGAAGCTTGCTCGAGCCTCGTCAGGAAGTGGGTGGGTTCATAAACGGGCAAACACGAAATTACACGGCCTATCTTTCTCGGTTCTGTGGGAACTAGGTTGAAATAGCCACCGTGTATGGCATAGTGTCATAGTTTTGACAGCTTCGTTGATCAACTAATGTTTTTAAACCAATCCTGTAAAAAGCAACCCACTCCCTGCTCCACCCCCTTTTTTTCTTGTATTGGTCTAACCATTAATGTTAGTGCTGACTTGCAGTGTCCCCAACAAGAGAAGTGACTTTAAAATTGAATTGGTGCCTCAGTGTGATTCCTTGTGCTGCTGTGTAAGTGCTTGTGCCTGCTGAAGGAGGAGCCTGGCCCTGCTTGTTTAGGGAACGATGGGGTGGTAATTTTTAAGAAGCAAGATTGATTTGAATTGATCATGGATTTGTGCTGTAAATTAATAACTGCTTGGCTTGTAGTTACTTTTTGCCCCTCTGTTTTAATAACATGATGAAGGGCACTCTTTGCTAGGGGTTTATAGTTTCTATGACTTTTTTTGATTTTGATGTCACTTGGTTTGAAAACTGCTCAGTGAGCAGCAATGTAACAAAAAACAATGCATAGCTGTGGCAGTTAGGACTGTAGTTGTCTGAGCTGATTTGTGTCTCTTGTGATTGTATTATGAGACAGTAATGCTTGAACTGCAAGCTATTGGTGGCTCAGTGAAACCAGCCTTCGTGTGTTTAAAAGTGGAACTACTTTTATGGCCTAGTCTGGGAGCCCTGAGTAATCAATCATATGGAATACTGATTCATGTCCTTTCTTCTTGCAGCTTGAAGTTTTACACATGATTTACATGAGAATCCTGCAGAAGGTCTATGGAATACGCCTGGAGCATTTCTACATGGTACGTCTGTAGTGGCAGGTGTAATGAGATGTGAAAGGAAAAAAATATTGCACTTAAAAAATTAAATGTTGAAGTATCTCCCTCTTATCTTCTCACTAGCAAATGGCTTAGTGTTTTGTATGTTGTAATTGCGTGAACGGGAGCTTAGAAATTCTGCCTCTATTGCAGAAAACTTGTGTGTGAGGTGCTGTATACCCATGGGCGTTTGTGTTTAGGGAGGCTGTTCACTTAGGCAGGAGTGAGAGTGCAGTACTGCAGGGCAGCCATCACATGGGTCATTTACCAGAGGTAAATGAACCTGGGAGCATCATCTGTGGGCTATTGCTGAGGCCTTGCTGATTACATCTGAGAAGTTGATCCTTGCTCCTGGTTTTAAAGTTGGCTTCATCTGAAGATACTTGTAGAAATAGTGGGCTTGTGGGTGTGCTGCCTCCGGGTTTTTTTTTGTTTTGGTTTTTTTATGGAGAAGATACTCCCTTCTCCACTATAGGAACTAGTGGGCATGAAGAGGAGCTCCCTTGCCACTGTAGGCTGTAAGGAAAGGCTCTGTGGAGTGCCTTCTCCTTCTGCAGTTAAGCTGTGAATTGTTTTCTTTGAGATGCTGTGGATGCCAGAAATGTTTGTAAGGTCTGGGAGGGATTGGACAAGATTATGAGGGGACACCATCTCTGGCCTTGAAAACACATACTGTCTTCTTGGGCATCTGCCTTTTGGCCATGGCTGGAGGATGGTCTCTGCTTAGATGTTAAGACTGGTCTGGAAGGAAAGTAAATGTTGCTCTTAATGTTTGATCATCTCTGCTTCTCCATTAACTAAGAGGAAAGTAAGGAGCAGTGCAGCTGGAAGTTAACTGATATCTTTATTAACACTTAGTTTATCTTTTGTCTCTGTTAGACAAGAACTGATTCCTGAAAGTGAGAATAGTGTTGTCTTGAGCCATTTTTGGATAAACTGAAAGGGAAGATCATATGTGCACCAGATAACTCGGTTCTTCACAGGCAATGATGTTATCTGGGATACTGTATTATGAGGTTTAAAATACCAGAAAAAGGTGACAGTGTACCACTACCTTCTCTTTCTGACTTCTTCATAAAACAATTGCGTGTGTGAATTTCAGGGTGTTTAAAGAAAGAGCTTCTTGTTGTTAGGTCTTTAATGCAGAGACTGTCCTTCTGCACCGGTTTTCAACAAATTAAATTGATTTTAATAGATTGAATTTCGGAGCTTGTAATGCTGCTGCTTTAGTTGTTATTGTCTCCTTATGTTTTGACTAGCCAAAACTGACACTTAAAATAGTCTGCTGATTAACTTGATGGCATTCTTCAGCCTCTAACATGTGTTCCCTGTAGATGCGGAGACCATCTTCAGTGTGTTTAACCTATTTGAATTATCTTATGTTGTGGAAACAAACCTGTGTATTTTTGTTGAAGTATTCTCTACTTATGCATTGACTCTCTTTACTCTTTAGATGCCAGTCAACGTTGACATAATGTATCCACAGATATTTGAAGGCTTTCTACCTGTTTGTAATTTGTATATTCACATGTAAGTAGAAGATGCTGCATCTGTTCAGTTGCTATTCCTTGTAAAGTCCAGTTTACTAGAAGTAGGGGGGCTTTATGCCTTTTTGCTGGTGGTGGTTCTACTGCTTGTTGGCTCTGAGCAAAGCAAAATTTGCAGATGAAGAGGGGACAGCAATGTTTAATAGAGTAGAATTCTCAGCAGGCAGCTATCTTGTCTAAATGAACATGTTAATGAAATAATCCAGCCTCACCAAGGTGGAGCACAAATCTATACTTTGAATGGCTAGAGGGTCATGATTACACCTATAAGAGGGATTTTAAGTACCTGTTGTATAAACTTGCTGTCTGAATTCTATATCTTTGTTGGGATGAGGTGAGTATTAGACTTTAAGTTTCATTTCAGTTGTAAGGGGAGAACTGACTAACAGTTAAGCATAGGAGTTCCCTAATTAAGATGAAAAGGTGTTCTACAGGCAAGTATTTTTGTCTATAGAAATCTTTGAGATGCTGTAAGAACACAAATTTTTAACGCTGATCTGTGTGTGGAGTCCTACTGTGTTATCCTCCTGAGACTTGCTGTTGTCTTGTGCTTGCTGTACATATGCTCTGGGATGAGAGGACAAGATCTGTTTTATAGTAAATTGATATAACACAAAAACTGAATAATGGTCACTCCAGACAAGGTTGCATTTTGTTTTCTTTGCAGGGAGCGCTTACTTCCAGTGTGCAGGATTAATGATTTTCAAATTGCTGACGTTTTAAACCCAAGTAAGCAAGTCCTTGTGCATTGTAATCCACCTGGGGTGGTGGGTGTCACTCAATACCCAGATGCTTTTTCTCATTTGGCATAGCCAAATGGGCATCTAGTCCATGGCTTCCAGCTACTCTTCTGACCCTTGCTGTGGCCTTTAGACAAGTTGGTTCTAATGAGCAGTTCTTCTCCTTGTTCCTTATGTAGGCTAACCCTATTAAATAACTGGGGGTAGTTATGAATGCTACGAGTCTGTTGAACTGCTGGTCTGGAGGGTGGACTGTGACATACTTGAAATAGTGTAAGAATAGATGCTAATGAAAATTATCCTGGCAACTCTGGAAAGCTATAGGAGCCAAATGTCCCTGCAGGTCAAACTGCTGTCTTCAGTAAGCCTGATAGTTACAGTGAGGTTCTGTTTCAGAGTTGTAGTTGAAGATTGACATTCTTTCTCCCCGACTTCTGTTTTAATGGGAGGCTGTATGTTAATAGCCTTCCTCCTAGGAGCCATTTTCATTTTCGACATTGCATAGAACTGCGAAGACATTGTGAGTTCATAGCTTGGTGCTAGTTTTTGTGTAGTCTGTGAAATCTTTGGGAGGTGAGCAGGGGAAGAACTGATTTGGATTCTGTTGTTTTGTAGTTTCTGTCTCTTCTCTGAATTATGCTTTGCCCAACTTTTTCTAAACAATTGTGATGCATGTGGAAACCAGAATAATGATGGCTTGCAATTCCTGTTTCAGAAACAAAGAGGACAGCTCGCTTCTTGAGTGGCATTCTCAACTTTGTAAATTTCAGAGAATTCCGACGTGAGGTCTACTTGGAGTTACAACTGAGCTATGTAAGAATGGGTGCCATGTTACTCCAGATACCTACTTAAGTATAGTTAATGTTAACCTAGAACTGGGAACATAATGGTTGTGGGTTTTTAACTGCATGTTTACATAACACATTGGAATCTTAAAAGTAATACAGGAAGGTACCAGTATAAAACTCGTACAACTACATGAAATGTTACAAGCATATGCAGCTACTGTAAATGGTTTAAGAAAAACCTTTGCAAAGCCCTTAAGGAAACACATCAGTTTAGAAGAGTGGATGAGCTTGTCAATATTGTAAAGGTTTCTGCATGACCAAGTTATTATTTAGGCTATTACCTGAAGTTTTTTTTCCAGTAACTTAGTTGATAGCTTAGCCTGGTAAGTGAAGGTTTGACACCTCGCATCACTTTGAGAAAAGATAGATGTAACAGTCAGTGGGCTGAAGCTGGAATTGCAGGTGGCTTCTCTTCTGAATGTCTCAGTTCAGAGATGGTTCATGTCATGTGAAATAATGATGAACAGGGCTCTAAAAGAAGCCCACAGAGAAACCACCTTCTGCTAAAATTAAAAATATCTTTGAATATTTAATTTGCAGAAATCAGCTATGGAGAAACACCAACAACTGGAGACTGCAAATCGGGAGGCAGCAGCGAAGCTGGAGAAACTGAAGTGAGTATGAGGAGTAAGCACTGTGGGTTGCACTACTTGACTTTCCTGTTCAGTACACACGATTTGGACAGGCTGGATCAATGGGCTGAGGCCAATTGTATGAGATGCAACAAGGTGAGGTACCAAGTCCTGCACTTGGGTTGTAACAACCCCATGCAATGCTACAGGCTTAGGGAAGAGTGGCTGGAAAGCTGCCCAGCAGAAAAGGACCTGGGGGTGTTGGTCGACAGCCAGCTAAATGCTGGCAGTGTGCCCAGGTGGCCAAGAAGGCCAATAGCATCCTGGCTTGTATCAGAAATAGTGTGGCCAGCAGGACTAGGGAAATGATGGTCCCCCTATACTTGGCACTGGTGAGGCTGCACCTTGAGTACTGTGTTCGGTTCTGGGCCTCTCACTACAAGAAAGACACTGAGGTGCTGGAGTGCGTCCAAAGAACAACGAAGCTGGTGAAGGGTCTAGAGACAAAGTCTTATAGGAGCAGCTGAGGGAACTGGGGTAGCTTAGCCTGGAGAAAAGGAGGCTGAGGGGAGACCTTATTGCTTTCTACAACTACCTGAAAGGAGGTTGTGGTGAGGTGGGTGTCGGTCTCTTCTCCCAAGCAGCAAAGGGAGGTTTAGGTTGCATATTAGGAAAAATTTCTTCACTGAAAGGGTTGTCAAGCATTGGGACAGGCTGCCCAGGGAAGTGGTTGAGTCGCTGTCCCTGGAGGTATTTAAAAGACTTGTAGATGTGGTACTTAGGGACATGGTTTAGTGGTGGATTTGGCAGTGTTAGGTTAATGGTTGGACTTGATCTTAAGGGTCCTTTCCAACCTAACTGATTCTATGATTCTATATGGGGTGCCTAAATAGGAACTGAGCAGTGAAGCTGTGTGCTTTGACAGAATTGTTCGATAACTACTGTAGGAACTTTTAATTTGAGCAGACTTGACTTCTCCTTTGGTCCTCGTCTGACTTTGTTGCTGGTTAGCCTCCCTGGGAAATAAGGCAGAAAATAGAGAGATGTTGCTGTTGGGTTGTGCTCAGTTGCAGAAGTAGCTTTACTGGTGTTAAGCTAGAAGAGTTCCTGGCAGAAAATAAAAATGTGACTTTGGGATTATATGGTTGCTTTGAGATGATACTGTATTTGGTATGTTGGGGATTATGGTGAAACTTTTTGCTGTTCTCGTTAGCTTTTAGTGATATGTCTTTATTTCTCCAATAGCTGTAGGAAGCCCATCTTTAACCTAATAGATGGGTGCAGTCGTCTTCCTTAGTTATTTGACATGTTTGCCCCATTCTCTGTTTCAGGCCATTTAGTCCTACTGCCTGTGTCTTTGCACCATTAAGTTTTGTTTTTTCTTGTGGATAATAGGATGAAGAGATGGCAGTTTCCAAGATAGCTTTCAAAACAAAGAGTTTTTTTCTCTGATAGCTGCTCTTGGTATGTGTTAGACAGGAGGTTCTCTAGCTACTATAGGCCTACCGTAATACAAGCTGTTTCTATGGCAGGTAATATCATGCAAATTTCATAAATGAAATTCATCACAAATTGGTAGAAGTGTTGTTCTTTTGTGCTTTGCTTAACATGATCTTTAAACTTAGTCCTCTGTTACGCTTGTATCGCTTCTTGCCAAAATAGCTCTTTAGGTTATGCTTCAGCTAAAAAAACCTTGCAAAGGAAAGTAAGATGTATTAATTTGAGACTCTCTTGTCCTGATTACTAAAGTTATTGGTTGTAAACTCTCTGGAGAGAGTGAATTTTTTTTTTACCTACTGTACTCTGACCTGACTATAATGGTGTTGAAACTGTCCAATGTGTTTTTTTTTTTTTTTTTTTCTTAGCACTGTTCCAGTTGAACATCAAGCAGAGGTCAAGCAACTGACAGACAACATTCGAGAACTGGAGCAACTACTAAGGCAAGATTACCGTCGGAAACAAGTATGATCTTGTTATATATTTCTCTGAAATGCTGCTATGGCTTCTGATCATGGGTGTTCCTTATTTCTGCTGATTGTGTTCCCTGCCCCCCACTTCTACAAAGGATAAAGGGGACTCTTCTGATTTAAAACAAAGGTCATTGCAACACAATGTCTTGTCTAACCCTTAGTACATTTCACTGTAAGGAATGTGAAACATACTTGAAATAAGACATAGGGAATACAAAAGTGTATTTGGCTCTTTCTTTTTGAAATGCATTACTGTAGTGACTTGGGAGCTGCCTGTGTTGTTGTTAAGTGTGATGTGTATGTTTCCCTTTTTCCACCTGGATTCGAAGAACTGGAACTAGAAGTGAACCATGGCAGGAAATGAGGCCTAAGAAGGGTGACCCAAGGGAATGCCTGACAAAGAGTAGGGTTGACTGCAGGGGTAACTTTTCAGCAATGGCAACTTGCCTCTAAGGTTTCATAGGTAACCTTTTCAGCTGCTTTGGAAAAAAAACAACCAAAAAATTTGTGGTTAGGTTTTTTTATGTTAAGTCATGTCTCTCCTATTAATATCATTACCCATATGCTTGACTTCTATGTTATTGGGGACCTTGTATTAACTTAGTTTTTTCTCGAGAACAGTGCCTCTGGCAAGGAAGGTTGTGTGTGTATAACGCTGCCAGGGTCAGTAAGAATAGAAGTAGTCTGTCTCTTATCCCTACTACTGCTGCATCCCTAGTGCTCCCAGTGGCTTTTGCAACAATGTTCTCCTTCCCTGTCTTTTATAGGCTGCAATTTTTGTCTGCTATTTATGACACTCCAAGGATACCATAAATGGGATTTTTCTTGTAGACAGATCTATGATAGAAGGGTAAAGGAGGTAGCAGTTGTAGAGATGCGTATTTAAAGTTTGTTGCTTTTTTAGACAGCTTTGCAAGAAGTGATTTCACAAAAGAAGTCAGATATTGCGGAGAGTACCCGGAAACTGGTAAGTACACCTCTGTGTAAATGTAGGCCGTAGCTTGCATCTAAGATCAACTAATAGATCATCTCTCTTTCTAGGATCAAATTATTCTTGGAGCTAGGTCATGTTCAGGTGGTGATTATTAGTTTTTTAAAAAACTGATTTGGTTTCATTTTCCCCCACCCCTGGAAGCTTGACTGCACTAGCTTGTTTTGCTGTTAACTTTAAATACATATCTCTGCAATGTAAAGCTCTGTGTTCAGGAAGCTCATCTGTAACAGGGCAATCTGGACTTCTGAGGAGCTATGGGCTTACCTTGGGTGCATAGAAGCGCTAATGAGGTAGCCACTGACCTGGTGGGGTCAAAACAGGAGGTTTTTGAGAGATTGAACAGGAAGCTTGTTGCTCTTCTATCAGGTTGTTACAGCTGGCTCTGAAACCCTGTAGTGACTGCCTCGGTTGTCCTAGGTGAGGGGTTCTGA
>VYZV01043866.1:61601-78193 GCA_013401275.1 Pandion haliaetus | reverse complement strand
GGGTGGTGGAAACAGGACACTACAGGACACAAAAAGGGGATTAAGGAATTTCCCTCACTGAAGTAGTTTGGTTTTTTTAAGAACAGGTAAGACAAAGGATGTTTCAGGGTCCACGGATCCTGCCTTGAGGAGGAGTGGTAAGCCAGATGCCCTTCTCTATGATTCAGTTACTTCCATGATTTAGCAGGAGAGTTCAGTTCTGTGTCTGAAGAGCAAAGGGTTTGTTACAAATGGATCCTGGAAACAGAATACAGCATGGGGGAATTTTTCACTTGTTTGGACAAAGAAGAGGACAAACCCCGGCTGTTAGAGCTCCAAAAAGATCACAACGTGACTGAGTAAACTCTTTTCCAAAAGCAAGTCACGCTCCTGAAGGCATTAACACTTACTGTGGAAGCAGATGACTAAAACATGAGAGCTTTTTGCTTCCAGCCACTGACATCGATCCGGCAGCTGCTGCATGTTTTCAAGATAGCATGTTCCCACTAAGAAATTAGTGTGGTGGCTCTCACTCCATCTCTCACCTCACGGACTGCTTGTAGTAATTGCTAGATTTAGGAATCAAGAATTCATGGGGCACAGAAATGGACTTAGTCCTATTGTATCATGGAAAAATCCCGCCATAAGAGAGCTCAAGACAAATGCTGACCAGGTCACATGGACAGGCTTGCCCCTGGTTGTTCTTTAGATAGACGGCTTCATTCACGGGTCTTGAATGAGTATTAAATCTATAGTATTATTTTGAAGCATGAGCTTAATGCTGAAGTTTATGTATAAGTATGAACATGCATATGCAAAACAATTTGAAATACTAAATTTTTGTGATAGCATATATACCAGCACAAAAGGCTGCAGCTAAGAAATCATGTAAAAATGCTCATTATGCCTAAGTCAAGAAATACGACTATCAGCAAGATTTGCGGTCAGCTGTTCAATTAATTTTAGTATTAATAAAGTTACAGAAAATCCATGTGTCAAAAAGACTTGAAAGGATTATTAACTACTCTGGACAAATCAGCAACGCTTCCATGCCTAAAGCACAGGAAAGCACAAAGATGTTTAATTAAACTATTTACCAGCAAGGAATTTAAATCACTATAAATATTACATTTTTAGTACATTTTTTCCTCAGATTGAAAGCACTTAGGAGCAGATAATATGCAGTTTCCCAAAAGCATTTTTTTTAAAGGAAGGAATGTAAAATATGTTGCAGCTAAACCCAGTAAATGAAGGTGAAGTCAGGAACAAAAGAATGTAACATGGCATTTAAAATTAGAAGACTGGGGAATAATTCAACTCCAAAGTAACAAAAGATGTTACAAAACTGCACAGAAAGAGGAAGGAGAAGATTTATAACATGAAGGTCATCTGGTTACTCGGGGCCCATGCACACTGGGCGTCAATGAACTGCTATTGTTTCTCGTGAAAATATCAATACCTATAAAAATAAACCTCACTGTTCACTGAATCCTTGTTGGTATAAGTCAGTGGTTTTCCCACATCTAATTTTCCTGACTCTGTTTACTAAACTCTCCATTGCTGCCACTCTCTCAGCATGAATTTGGGCAAGATGCTCCACTTCTCTGTGCCTCAGCTTCCCCTTTTCCAAAATAGCAATTAAATACTTATCAGCCTTCTAGGGATGCATTGAGAAGCTACCTTATCCATGTTAGCACAGCATTCTCTGACAATAAAAAAAGAATCATCCTTTTTAGTATAATTCTAAACAGAGCTTCCCTATGGCAAGAGTACACTAGTTACCTCTCTATGGGACTTATCTAAAGCCAAAATGAGCGCGATTGAAAGCTTTCTCGAGTTAATGGGTTTCGAGTCAAGACCTGCGTGAGTATCGGCCATCTGACGTGGAATCGCTCCGGTTTTGTTTTGCTGGATTGACTCAGCACTCTTCTAGTCTTCTGTTGACTTGTCCTGCAGAGCTAAGAAATGCTCTCTGATGCAAGCAATAGCCACTGGGGCATAGATTACCTGCTGCTGAACCTGGCCAACAGCTGACTGAGGAGTGGACTTGAAACAAACACTTCCGCATTTCAAGGCACCTAGAACTAAACAACATTTCCCTTCAGAGTTCTGGGAACAGAGATGCTATCGACGCAGTTCAAACAAAAGAGCACTACTTAACACTAGGAGCTAAGTCCTGCCCTGCCTTTTAGCACTTGACACATAAGGCTCTCAGGAAAGTAGAGACCAGCATAAGACTATTTTGTTCCTGCTGAGTTAATACAAGCATAGTGTCATCCATTCAGGTTGGCTTAAGACCAATTTCCAAATGCATCTGGAAATGCCCGAGTCGCCCTGAACACAGAGCGTGGTGAGAAGACAAGCACACAAATCAAGATGCAGCTTGTAGGACAATGGGCTGTCCTCAGCATGCATAGGACAGAGTGGACTCCAAAGCAGGGAATGCTTCATAGCAGTGTACATCAATATATTAGTGCCAAGTAAAATCAGGACAGTTCAGATCTGCCCGAGGTCCTTATCCCCAGTCATACCCATTGTGCTGAACATCTGCTACTTAATCTATAAACTGACCTCTGTGAACATCCAAGACCCTGCACAGTACTTCGAAAGTCCCAAGTGCCACACCAAAAATATTAGTGTTGCTTTCTCGAATGCTAATTTAGTTCACCGAAAAGGAAAAGGGGGAAAAGAGAGTCAGTAGATTAGATTGCAGGAATAGCAGTGTCTTTCCAAGCGTAACTGTATGATCAATTGGCTGCCTAAAAGCTTCTCGTCAGGTCTTTTTCAAACACATACAGCAGTTCTGGATGAGAGGCCAGTAACCTGCCCTTCGAGATTGCCACTTCACCACTGTGAAACTTGCTGCATTATTAGTATTATTATGGGGTCAACTACACCACCTTGAACCTGTCAGGTAAACTCCAGCAACAAAAATCTAAAGGCATCAATTTTAGCGATAGCAAACACTTTTGAACGTTTGTTCTAACCATCGCAGGAAATTTCTGCAGTTGAGCGGCCTTTCACAGGTAGGAGAGGGGAAGAAGGGAAGAGCAGAAGGGGGCTGCTGTGTTTTTCCCTTGAAATTGAGATTTCTCATAACCCTATGTTTTTCTATGCTTTAGGCACAACTTTTCCAATAACACGCTGCAGAAGGGCTTGTTCTGAAAGGTGCGTTAAATTCAAAACTGAATGCTACTCCAGAAACCACATGGGATAGAAGTGAAGGGGCTTATGGGACAACTTGTCAAAATCTTTAGGTTTTCTTACTTCCTCTTCTCTAACCATACTGTAAATCAAATTAGCATATAAACTAGAGACTAACATTTAAATTCTAAACAACATATTTCTATATATCATCAATTTTTCCACAGAACTGAAATACTGAACGATGTATTTTGAAAATACTTCCTGTTTTAGATAAGGGCTTGGTTTTTTGCAAGTAACATGCAATTAATTTAGTGACTCGTTGCTTAGTAAAGCCAAAGGTAACAAAAGTGCTGTGAACATTATCACACAAACTGAGGACTGAAAAAGGGTTAAAAGCAGAGTCTGGTATTCAAACATCATGCAGAACTACACAACTCCACAGAAAAATCTGGAGATGGATTCCTTTCATGGAGGAAAAACATCTGCCAGCATAGCTTGGTGCAAAAAGAGGAGGATGTGTGCATATAGGTCACACCACATTTTGGCAGAACGTGCTGCTGACATTTGTTGGGTGGCCAGATAACTTTCCATACTATTTCCTGAAAACATGTCCCTAGGCCAAAATGGGCTGAGTCATTCTCAAGTCCAAAGTAAGTTTCTTCATTTTGCAAAGGGGCCATGAGTAATACAGGCAAATAGAGGAATAAAAATCTCTTGGCAGTCTCGTTTGTAAAGGTCTTTTTTAAGCTTTAGTGCATAGGAAGTTTTCAGGGTCCCATGCAGCCCCAAGGAAAACATAGCAAAATGAGGGATATTTTTTTCAACGGTTATCGTAGATGTTAAAGGCCAGGAATCTTTATGACGATCATCATGATTGTCTTCACAGCAAATGCCAGTACTATGCAAAGAGAGATGAAACCCACCCACACTGTTTCCTCTTCACATCAGCATGATATATGTAGTTATTACAGATAACTTATAGCCTATTAAGATGAAAAAGCATTTCTTTACTTGATTGAATGGCAGTGGGACATAGAAACTATATATTGTAGTTTCAAGCTGCAATTCAAAAATCATACACATGTATTTTCCAAATCATACCGGAGAAAAGACGCAGCCCATCAAAAATAAAATTACAAGGTTTTTATTATGTAATTTATAATGCTTCAAAAAGCATGAAACTAAATAATGCACTTTTGAAGCAAACTCCAAAACTGGTATGTTAGAAGAAAGCAACCCAAGAGAACTTATTTTTCAACAAGCAAGCAGGGTAAAAACCTGTGGAAGTCAATAAAATGCTTTCAATCAGTAGATTCCTGTAGATGAGAGCATCTGGAGCACCAAATCTTGCTGCCATTTTCAGAATGGACAAGACTGTGATTTACCTGAGAAGAGCTAAACAACCTGTCAGTGTCACAGGAAGAGACTGAAAGAAGCTTCCTATTCAACGGTAACTTTTCTTAATAAAACTGTGTCTTTCGCTCAATGACTTAATTAAAGCGCTAGGAATAGGTGAGCAGAAAAACACTCATGTACCTTTCTTGGTGAACCTAGGTTAAAGTTACTGCTAGGCTGACTAACCTGTCACAAAATACCATGGGATGAACCTTAACACACCAGGTCTTTTGCTTATGTGAGACCGAATAAACCACGGGAAGTTCCTACTCCACAGTTCGCATGATCAGAAATGGGAAATATTATTCAAAAATTGTTTTGGGAAAAAAAGTTTCATCAACACCAAAACAGTACAAATTAGTTTAATTGGAGAAAGATGCAGAGCTGTAAGAAAACAGTCTGGAAACTGCATATTTAAAATTCAGCAATATTCAAATGAACTTAATTTTGCTCAGTTCAAATTGACCTAGCATTTAAATATTCCCTTCATTTCTTTTTATAAAGATAAACCCCTCAATATCAAATTGAAATATTTCATTTGGCTTAAAAATTGTTTCTGACTTACGGCTTCCACATATCACTGCTTTCCACTTTCTGAAAGCCGCCAGAGCACAGGGGCCAGCCACCAAGCACAGGCCTACCCAGCAACACACAGAATCTGCTCCACAGCAGATGATGACTGCGTACCTTGATGAATTAGATTCAGACTTCCCAAAACATGATACCTCCTGCTCTGTGGAATAACTCTGCTTTTAGGTCATCAGTGAATAAAATACATGCGATGCTGTGCACACGCCTTAAAAACTTGTTAAACCTTGTCTTGAACCCATTAGAGCCTGACCCCGCATAAACAAAACTCAGTTGTAATCAGAACACCAACCCGTCTCAGGCTTTCAGATTTGTCCCCAAATGCATGGTTCAGTAACAAGATAATTTATCATTTATTTTGTTCAAATAAAGAGGAATAAATTTTTAAAACTGAGTAATAGCAACAATCTATTTCGCTTGTGCCTGCTATACAGCAGGCACAAGCATGAGGTGCCAGCATGAGGGGCAACTAGTTAACTATTTGCTGCCTGATTTTTTTTTTATCATTCTTCTTTTTTTAAGATTCATGAGAGGAAAAGTCTGTATAAACATAACGCAAGATACAAAACCAGGATTTGTGCTTCTATTGCACAACACTTATTTTAAATACATTTATCATAACAACATACATTTATTTCTAGATATAGCAGGCAATGAGCCAAGTTTCTCCTCATCTATGTTACATACTTGCTGTGCTTTTTAACTGTGATGTCAAAAAAGAAGTCATTTTAGCAAGATAATAAACCTGCAAGAAACAGTTATCTCACTCATTCTATTACTTTGTTCTTATACCCGTTCTGGACTTTTTTTGTCCATGCATTTTAAATGAATGTTCACCCATTACTGTCAAGCAACTTGTCTTACTACTTCACACTTTTTCTGTAAATCACAAATACTCTGCTTTCTAAATCATTTGCATGCCTAATGATAGTGCCTTGCTGGAAGGAAAGGAACATTAGGAAATTAGTAGCACATGTATGGATAGCAAGTGTCAAGATTATCAAAAACGCTTTCCCCATCACTGTGGAGGCCGCCACCTCACCCAGCACACACATTTAGAACAAAATTTAAGGTCTGAAACTTGTCTGATGTGGCAGATTGTAAGAGATCAAGAAAAACTCAAAAGTTTACTCAAAAGACACAGATTATATAGAAGTAATGACTCTCTGGGCAAAAATCAGTTTCCTGACAGCTACTTAGTATCAGCCTCTCTCAAAAGGTAGGCAGGGATTTCCTACAGTTTTTATAAACTACATCAGCTTAGCTACAAGACATGCTGTCATCATGAAAGTCAACATTTCCTATGACCTTCCCTAAGGATAACATGTGCATTACAACGTAATTATTCCGGGCTGGAAATCGTTCTCATATTGGATACTCCTGTGCCATCTTTCCACTTAAGCAAATAGCTCACCCAACACAATTCTAAACATGGTATTGTGTCAAGATGACTTATTTCCATTTCGATAAATCTGCCCGATATTTTCCTCCTTTGCCAGACAGGTGTGCCATCAAAACAATCCTGAGATCACCCTTTCTGGAATGTTGTGATTGAAAGACGTTACCCAGTTAGGTGTAGTTGGGCCGGGCGTTTCAGCAGCTTCTCACATTTTTCCCAGAGATTGCCAGAGAAGGTCCCTTAAAAATCTCTAGATGGAAATGAGACCTGCCTACTTTCTGCTAAGAATTTGTACAGCTCATTTTGCTGACAGGTATTAAAAAAGAACCACTAGATTTATTGTCTAATGCTATCGCACTTGTTCTCTTTTCTAAATAACATGTATCATAGTCCTGGAGCCATTAATCCTCAGCATTAGTAACAACAATTTCCAAACCACCTAGTAATAATTGGCTTTGAGGACTTTATACATTTTCAGTTTTGCGTTTACATACTTGTCTTAGGTCCGTCCAGAAAGCTTCTCCTCCTGGATAATTCCTCATTTCAATCCACCGACCAGTTTCAAGCCACAGGTAATAAAATGTTATTTCTTCTCACCACACGTGTGATCTGATTTCAGCCTTCACACCTTGCACGCAAGCCAGCCGCCGGGCACAAAGGGACCGTGTCGTGGTTGGCAAGAGTACTCCGTGTGCGCACCACAGGGCTTCCTGAGCCACCTTCCAAGTTAATCCCAAAGGGCCCACACATGGGAAAGGCACCTCATACCACATTTACCTATCTCGCTTGTGCCTGAATTTTATGGCAGCAGACGGCCAGCTAGTATGTGCCATTTGTAATTAGAAGCTAAGTAACACTCGCAACACACAGAGTATAACACTACTACTGCTGTATACCTGAGAGCTCACCTGTACAGGAGAAATCATCCACACGGACGTATCCCATGACACAGTCACAACGATAGGATCCAGGCAAGTTAACGCATACAGTATTGGCATGACAATAATGCATCTTGGCAGCGCACTCATCAATATCTGCAGGGAAGATGACTTACGGAAAGTTACAGTAAGGCTTAGTAAAATGAGTAACAGGACAAAATACTAGAATAAGAGAAAATAAACTCCATTTACAACTCCAAAGACAATCTGGTTTAACTCTAGCATTAAAGAACAAGGCAAACGTAGTAGAAAAGCATTCCTTAAAATAGAGCTAAAATTCCTCTATCATAGTAATGGGTTCCTTCCACTGCTCTTCATAAAATCCTGAATCTTTTTTTTAAGTCTGGAAAAGTAACACACACATTTGGGGTTTTTCCATGACAACGTTAAAAGACAAAAACCGATGCAGAGTTTTCAAACACATAAAATAGCGTCAGAAGTATGCAACACTGAAAATCCTAACTCCGTCTCATTGGTAAACTAAAGCATGAAGGCATAGTAACTCTGTACAGCATGGTACCGGTTGCAGTGCTGGACAGATACAACACGGCAATGTTTGTCAGGGCGATGGAGCAGATTCAACCGCTGAGTTGATCAGTGAGTATTCCAGCCCTCCAGATTCACCCAAGTGCTCTGACAATGCCCCGTCCCCGAAACACACTTCTGCTGCAGGAGTTGCTGAACAGTGCTCTGTGCCACTTCCACATCCTGCACAAGTGGAAGATTGAGCCAGTCACCTAAGCCCACTTTAAGCCTGCTTTACATCACGCCACTGGAAAAAAAAGGTAACTAAGGAGCAGTAGAAACTTGACCCCATATCACTGTTTGCTTGAGCAATCTCTACTGCCGCTGCAAATCCACTATTCAAAATTGTTTTCACAACAGTGAATCAAACCTATAATTTACTTGCCTGTTTAAATATCCCAAAGCTCTGTGATGTTGTAAACTGTTAAAATCTTCTCCCCTCCTTCCCCACAAAACCAGGTATTATACTGAAGAATTTTCTTTGGTTTTTTTTCTCAGCAGGGCAGATTTTTCCCCTTGGTAGCACAGATTTCTCATAAAATAATTCACGGTTTTCAAAAGATTAATTCTAGTGTTACATATGTCCACACAAAGACAGACGAGTCAGACTAATTTTTCCCCCCCTGTTACTTTCTCCTTGTTATTGATTGCTCACGCTTTAGGAAAGGTTTTAATTGACAACACAGCTGAAGAACTTCCTCAGCCGGTGGGCTACAGATGAGTTGGTCACCCCACAGTGTGGTCTCCTACCACATCCCTCTGCACAGCCACCTGTAGAGACCAAGCTACAGTCTCCCTTCTCCCTCACCACACAATGCTTATGGAAGGACAGTGGAAGTGCTACAAGGGGTTAGCACCGTAACATCAGGATTTAACCCCAGAAGGTGGGGAGGGTGGGGTGGTGTTTAATTGTGCACATGCTGAGTTCTTGATTGCCTAAATTCAGGCATCCTGTTTAACCTTCCTAAACCAAAGTAGCTGCAGTTGAGATACATCCCACATTTTCCAGCCTCTGAAAATGAAACACATGCCAGCTATACTCACACTTTCTATACTACAGACATCTGTCCAGTAGGAACTACTAGCTAAATCACTTCCTGTTGGCCACCAAACAGCTGTCAGTTGGCAGTGATTTCTGACTGCTGCCAACTTGGGCTGAATTAGAAATGATGGCCTGGAGGCAAAAGACTTTGTATACCACTGCAAACACCTTGAACTATCTCGTTCCTGCATTTCTGTTGTTACTGTTGTAGTGCCACTTGATGAAATGAATTTTAAAAAGTCAGTAGCATCAATATATGGAAGATAAAAGCCAAGAAAAATCCTCCCACATGTCTTGTTATCACACCACTGAGTGCTAGAGCCACTTGGGAAACACTCAGGTGTTGACGTGTGTTCACACTGTTCTGCTTGCAGCCTCTTTTTAATAGGCTTTTGGAGCATAGCTTTGAGGAGTTTTGTTCTTGCATATCTAATAATTTTCTAGCATAAAAGGGAAAGGAACAAAAAGATGTCTGAAAAGAAAGCAAGAATGTCAAAACAGCAACCAATTCACCTGAAAATTAACCGTATGCACTACCCTCTACCTCCATCTTCCTCACCAAATTCACTGGACAACACTCCTCTTTCTTCCCCCAAATGGAAGGGAGAGGATTAAAAGTCTTAAAGGTGAAGGAACTTTGATTCACTGCAAGGCCCACTTTACTGTAACACAAAATATGAGAATACCCAGAGATAAAAATAAAATTCACAACCCATATGAAAATATCACTGTGGGCGAATTTCTGAAAAGGAGACTAAGGACTTCAAGTGATGACTTGACTATAAATAGAGGAATTGAGAACCACTGACACTGGGTTTCTGAAGAAGTCCTTGAGTCCAGGAAGAAAAAGACTGGGCCTAACAAAGGAAGCAGAAGGAACAAAAGATCCCTCCCTTCAAACTTTGCTCATTTATTTAACACTCTCCTCAATCTTTCGTGGTGCATTTTCCATAAACCTTTTCAGTATTTCACATCTTCTTTTACCTTCGCAGAAGCAGCCTTCTACTAATACACACATTTCCTTTACAGAGAATAATACTGAGAGGTCAAAACTGGCAACAGTATTTTCTTATTAAAGCCTGTAGGGCAATGCTAAAGCTGTTGTTCTGGACCACAATTCTACAAATTCTTGTAAAAGGTTAGGTATTCATCACAAAAAGCTTTGGGTTTTTACTTAATATTGTTGGAGTAAAATCCATAAAGCACACAGTGGTATATATCAGCTCAGTTGTAATGGAACTCAAATTGTGATTCATATGTATAGATTGCTTGTCGCATTTGAAATATTAGAGCTCATCTTCTAGCGGTCTTTTGAGGTGATAAAAATACATGATTTATGTTTCTCTCTAGACTGGTGAAGTAGTTTGTTTTTCTTTTAAAAAGGTATACTTATGGTCTTTAAAATGAGACTTGACACAGCATAATGATCATTCACATATCACCAGCCTCCATCTACATAAACTAGCTCTTTGCAACAACAAAGACACTGGGGCTTTAGCTTTTCAGTAAGGACCATTACATTACAGGGTGGGTTGGTTTGGTAAGCGAGTGCTATTCTACTGGGTTCAAGTGTTTCCTCAACAGTCAGCAAAATAGGGTTCATTGCCTATACAGAGCTCTCTTTACCGCAGTACTCACCCACCCCATAGCTAATCAGCTATCAGCGTTACTGCTTACAGTTCTAAATAGTGTTCATGATTTACAGGGAATTATACATGTATTATCTTTTATTATTTGTGCCAGTGCACTCAGCAATGCTGTGCGTACACTGGGACAGAACTCAAGAAAAGTATCTCAGTGGAGCTACCTGCTTAGCACCTGACATGCTTTTTGCCGCACAGCAGGCACTGATCATCTCTTACCAAGCAACCAAGCAAAACAAGATGGGATGGAAAGGCAAGAGAAATGGTGTTCAACCCATGGCCAGTGAAAGAGATTTTCTCATCTGCAAGTGTACTTTACAAACCACTTAATTCTCTTCATGCCTGACTTGGAATCTTATTGCTAAATATTTATAATATTTAAAAATGACAGTGAGACACCAAATCACAACTAGAGAATCTTTTTACTATTTGTCCCTCCAACAAGTCACATCAAAACAAATTAATCACTGCTGTAAAAAGGGCACGGTTCCTGTTAATGGCAATGGGAATTTTGTCCATTCACCCAAAAGGTGAAATGGACCTACTGTTTTTTGAACTGTGAATCCTGTAATAACCCCGAGTGAACAATCTTGAAACAAAGCACACTGCCTCTGGAATTGCACACCACTGGTTGCAAGCATTTAATAATAATCCATTTGGACATAAGCGGTATCATCACCTGTCGTTCGGGGCTTCATAGTTTAACTACTGGTAGACTATAACATTCAAATCAACATGAAACAAACTATAAAGTGTTCCAGAGCACCAACAGATGATGTATTTGGAAATCTGCTAAGTATCAGAATCAATTACTCCGTCTGCAACTATGTCCCAATTACTTGCTTTCTGGTCGGGAAGCATATTTTCCCAAACTTAATTCTAATTTTCAAGAGCTCTGTAAAGAAGCAAAGATAGAAAATCAAAGACAGGAAAAAAAAAGAACAGCTTTGCAGAAAGCTCTGATCTCTAATTCATGACTCCCAACTAGAAAACATTATTAATGGGGGGGTAAATCCCCCTTCGCTCTTTTGATTCCAGTTAATACTATGCCTTGACTTGGAACTGTATTAAACCCTGGTCTAAATAATCTGGATTTTTAAAAATGTAAAATCAACCTGTCTTGTTATTTAAATAATACCAAATCTTAAAATATATTCACAAGCTGATGGAATCATATAAACAAAGGTTCCAAAACAGTGGAGCACAGCAGCAGTGGAGCATAAGAGCAATCTAAAATTTCCATCACCATATGCTTATGCAAAAATGAACACATGCTATTTTCCCTCCACTGACCTAGCAGCTCCTTGTTCATTATTTTTACTTTTTGTTCTCCAAATATTCCCTGATTCTGTCCTCTCCTGCTCTTATCTCCTCTCCACTGCCAGACTCACTTGATTTCAGCTCTGCTTGCTCCCCGGCCGCCTTTTTTTTTTACCCTCCCGCTGCCTATTTTCTTTCGCATGTGTCTAACATACCCCATTGCTGGCTTTTACCCTTACCACAGGGTTGGTTTCTCAAACTGTGCAATACAGCCCTCAAGGAGCCACAAAGCATTAGACAGCAGGAGTCAGCAGTTCCCTGCAAGCTGGCAGCAGCTCAGCTTTCCCCAGTTGCCCGAGTAAGAAAAGGCTAATTATTGGCTGCAAATATTTAGGCTAGCCTTAAAACTGTTTACCAGCTTGGACTCCTTGATAGGGATTCATCTCCACCAAGGCAGGGCAGCAGTGAAAACACAGCCCACCCTCGCCACTCCTCTGACTTTGAGGGACGGAGCTGCTATCCGGTCAGAGGCTGGGAAAAAACCCAAAACAAAAGCAGGTAAGCCAAAGGAACATTTCCCTTTCAATAGGCTGAGAAATGTTACCCTAATGTCGTTAAATAACTAACTAGCTAAAAACGCCTTCATAAACTAGGGCTGGTGTAGCATCACCTGGGAATCCATAAGCAATAAAATAACTATCAATACAATAACATCAGGAAGTACTATCACTTTGACTTTTAGAGCGTCATTAAAATGGTGCAGCCTCTTCCTCTGGGCACAGTGTAAAAGTGCTTTATGTTGGTATACCTACTTTACGATCAGGACAAGAGTATCCATATTCCAAATCTGCTTTCTACCAATTTCACTGCCCCTCTAGGGATGACAACTCTATAACTATCAGGTTAGACAAACAAATAAATATTTTCAAACACACACTCACATGCAAACCACACTTGAACAGTCACACTTTCCAGTGAAGACCAGCCCCAAACTAACGTAACATTCCTGAGGACAAAAAAACAAAACAAAACAAAACAAAACAAAAAAATTCAAGTGAGGTTACCTTCCTCCCCTTTATTTCAAAACTGTTAAGCTTAAATTCTTTTACCAGTCCCACTCAAGAAATCAGCTGGTCATTCTTGAACAAAGATCACATTAGCACCCCTTTCCTACCTATTTCTCAGCTACATTAGTAAACAGTCCATCCAGCAGTCCTACAGAAAAGCAGTTGCTTCCTAGAATCAGCTCTGGTGAAATTCAGCCTCAAGACATTAAAATATTGCCTAGGTACAACGTCAGCTTCCCCATCTCCATCCTTGTTAATGCTTACAATAATACACAAATCATTAGCCTCTTTACTTTAAGATACAATTTTTTGCCTTAAAAAATAATAAAAAAAAACCCCACCAAAAAAAAAAACCAAACCCAAAAACAAACCCAGAACTTTTCATAACATGAGTCTCCGATGATCTGACCAACTCTTTGGAACCACGATATTTCAGCTGCAGTCATTTGGGTCACCATTCCTCAAAATACCACAACCCTAGCATGAAAGACAGCACGGGACTCTTTAAAGCTTGCTGTCCAGACTGACTAGTGTCCCTCTAAGTGAGAAGATTTTCCTTTTATCATTCTATTAAATTCTGCTCCTCTCTAAGGAAAACTGAAAATTTGCAGTTCCACTCTCCCCTGTGCTTTCTGTCATTATGCTGGCAATTTATGATGCATTATTAAATGTCTGTGTGGTCGGTTTGGGGGGATGGTCCTCAAGAGCCTGGAGATCTCTTAGGATAAAACCCGTTCATTTAAATTGAAATTTTCGTAGAAGGTCATTTAACTCCGTTAAAAAGCTGCCACTGATGTGTTCGCATTCAAGAAAATACAAGTAATGCGGTGGTGTTTTTAACAGAAAGGAGATGTTTTCTTAAACCTAAGTGAATGACTGCGTTCATTTGATAAATACATTAATAGAAGATGTTCACAGACTTCTAAATATTACTTTTTTTTAAAAATGTTTGCAGCTATAGCTCTTAGGGGTGGTATCTCTGACAGTTGCAAATAAGTTATTTTAAAAAATACGTGACCAGCATTCACATATGATAATGCAGCTTAGAGAACACAGATTAAAAATAATCACAAAAAGCAGAATGAAACATTTGGGGGAACAGGTTTTGGCTAACGGCAGCAGCTCAGTCATTTGCTCAAACATGCCAAAGCAACTAGCAAAAACAAGTCAAGATTCTTCTTGTATAATAGCAGCCACTATGGTGTTTAGAACTTAACTGAAGTTAAGAAAGATTGCTTTATCCAGGATTATTCAAGGCTTTTAATTTTTTCTTTCTAATTATTCTTTGAAAATATACAGATATTTGTATTCAGAATGCATGGCAGCAGAACGGGCTACTAAGCAGCGTGCCTGAGTGGATGTAAAGACTTTTCTTTAAAGATGCTGCTTAATTTGCTCTTCCACTAAGTACCTTATGAGAGGCTATGTAATGAGCAAGCTATTTTTCAGTTTCAGAGTCTGTCTGGCCAGCAGGATTCAGAACTTTTACCCAAGTCAGTGCCACCATCCCTGCCCTCCAGCTACTTACTCTCTGGCTTCTTGGACTCAATCAAAACAGATCAATGTCCTTGACAACACTCCACTATAAGGGGCTCGTGGATTCTGAGGAGGAACATTCATTATGTCCTGTCACGGACATTATGGCAGAGAGGTCACCCCTTTGTCACCCCTAGGTATTTTAACATACTCGGGAATACCAGCAGCTACTTCAAGAAAGAATTCTCTATTTCAGGGAAATGACCTGGTGTCTATCAGAAAAAAAAAAACAAAGAACACTTTTATGTCCTCTCAAGCTGTATTAAGCCCTCTGAAGAGTAAAGAGTAAAATGTGACTGCTGCTGATTATAATGAGACCACACCAACTAAAATGGAGTTAATCCCAAATAAGCCGGTGCTGGCCATACAGGAGTTGTTGGCTTTGCAGGAGCAAGCCTTCAACAGGAGAAGTTGTCCGCTCTTTGGCTGAGAGTACCCAGGGGATTTCATGGGTTACAGAACTATCACTGTATCTCTCCAGAACAGTACTACGTAATGAACCAGCAGGGAGCTGTGCTATCTCTATCTCTAGTCAGAGTCAGTCTTGACAATATTGCCAAGGACACTGCAATATGTAAGAGTTAAATTCAGAGTAAGATAAAAGATAAACTCAGAAAAAGAATGCAATTCAAATATGATGCATTTTGAAATCTTCTCTTATAAAAATGTGAAATTAGAAATAAGCCCACGTAGCTGTAAGTCCAATGATGGTATTAGCTTGCTCTTTCGTATTAGTTTAGTCTTAAAAACAGCTCAAAAACTGTTTGCTGATCTTTTTTATTATTTTTTTAGAGGTGGCGTGTTCAGTAGTTCACATTATAAATTCTTTCATCCATGACCCATACTTATTCAAAGTTAGGAAATAATCACATTTGTACATGCTACCTTTCTCAGAATAGAAGTTTTCTTAAAGCTTCACTCCAAATGTTAATTCTGGAATAAATACAAATTCCTACAAATGTGATAAGTAAAACATTGGGGTACCCAAGGCTCATCCTGGTAAATGTAATAAATGCTTGCATGCATATAGCAACTTGTATCCCATTAAAGAAAATGTTGCTTAAATTCACCACAGTAATCATGTTTGGCAGTTCACCAGAAATGAAACAGTACACAAAACTTGAAAAGCCACCGGCTTTTTCCATCCTGCAGCAGGCAACAGACTGTGAAAAAATGATGACATTCCTCCCTAGGCATCCTATATATCTTTCCCTAAAGCAGGAGATGTTTTGGGAATCTCCTAGCTGTTGAGAAGAAGATGGTGAAAAAACGAGGCTCATCACAAGGCACATGTGGGACAAATACTTGCCAGCAAAGACAATTTCATAAGCCAAAATGTGAATTGTGACCTATACTGTCACAGTCTGTCAACCCAGCCCATCTCCAGGCAACTGCGAGCTTTAAAGTTTGGAATCAGCAATTTGACACTATTCTCCACCACTCCCTTGCTAAAACCCAGGGTATAGGGACAAGGGTCTGATCTGTGTGCACTGCAATACATCCAATTACAATCCAATACAGATCAACAAAAATGTGAGTATCTGTAAAGTCTATCCCCTTACATATAAGGTGCTCGTCAGTGCAATACAATTTGCCTATCTGGGACAGAGAGGGAGTTAACAGCTTTTGCCTGGCTAGAATTCATGATAGAAACCTCAACAAATTACTACAGGGACAGGAGTAGGAAGAGTTATATATACTAAATTTAACTGGATTACTCTCCCTTAGTATTTAGTACCACTCTTTCACCCATTTTTCTTCTTCAAAGGCTCTTAATGCACAAGAATTCATTCTAAATCTAACTACTTCATGCTTGGCTGTAGGAGTTACCATTACATAAGTCTACGACAAATAAAAGGTTATGCTACTACGGTTCCCAAATATATTACAGCCCATTAGAAAACAAAGCAATACAATCACCTCATTCTTACAAAAATAGCTCTGTGCCCTAGAAAGATTGCCTCTAGTTTACTGATTACATAAACGTACTCCCAAAGCCATGCTTGCTTTGGCTTTGATTTCACTTACGAAAGAAACTCCTTTTGGATCTCAGTAAGCACTGATGAAATAAAT
>VYZV01043866.1:48021-61081 GCA_013401275.1 Pandion haliaetus | reverse complement strand
GGGGGGTCTTTGCCATGTCTAAAAAAAAACTATAGTCCCTGGAAAACTACTGGTCTGGCAATTTATAATGACTTTTAATATATCCTGTTATAAAAAATGAGACTTGTGATATGTTAGTAGCAAAAAATCGAACCAAATTAATACTCCACCATTGTCACACTGAAGTAATTTGTTCACTCAGTGACCATTTGAGCAGTGCAAAGCAGCACACAGGTAACAGCAAAATATTGTCCCATGTTGATAAACACTCACTGTGCCTTATCTTCTCTATTTCTGGCCTTCACAACACCATTTGCATTTTCCTAAATGTCCTCCCTTAACATCTTTTCAACCATTCATTATTCACCTGTTTCCATCACATCTTGTTTCTCTATCTAAATTTGCTGAAAAATCCATGTTTAAACATTGAGCTTAAAGTGGCAGACTCATCACCATTGCTAAGTTGGCAACTATGTCTCTTCAATGCCACACAAGCCAAACCAGGTGATTTCAAATGATAGAGGATTTACTGATTTTATTTTCATGGGTCCAGACTATTCTCTATTAATCAGGTTACACAGAGGGTTAGAGACAATTACCTTATTTGAATAAGAAAATTATTGATCACTGCGAAACAGTTCCTCTCCTAGTAGCCCCCTAAGCCATGCTAAACATCTTTCTTTGTTCTACATCCTTGCTACAGAATCTAGTCTTATTTTTTGTGCCTTTTTAAATTTAATTTAATCTATAATGTAAAAATAAATAAGCAACCATCAGCAGAAGAAAACCACCTAATTTCAGATATTATAAATATTTTTCCCTATAAACATAACCTTAATTGACATAACTGAAAAGAACAAGATGCGTTTTTCATCGAAGCAAATATGGTAATCAGGTGTGATTTATAGCACTAGTTACTGAAAGAGGCATTTCTGGTTTGGAGATTGCAACAATACTGCATTCCTTAGGCATAACCTGAGGTGAGCTAAACAAGAGGAACAGTTTGGGGGGGGTGGGGGGCAGTCCAACAGACGATCATAAGAATATTCTTTACCTGCAACCCGAATTCACTTAGTAACCCTTAGAAACCCTCAACACTTAGTATGAAACTTTATTTTAATTGCTTTGCTTTTGGCTATGAAATTGAACTGGTGATTTAATGCTTTCCCCTTTGATAACATAGTCAAAGTTTAGCTACAGTTGAAAAAAAACAAAAGTGGGACACACAGGTCCTTACTATTCCATTTGTAATAATTCTGCATCCTCATTACTATATCCACTGTCATCATAGTGAGTCAATGGTGTCTTTACTCACATTTCCTTTATCAGTATCAGCTACTGAGGAATTCTTTCACACAGATTCCCTCAAGTTCCACTAAGACCAGTGGTTGGAGCACAAAGAAAGGAAGGAGCAGAGAAATGCTGACCCAATCCTCCCCAGCCACGTAAGCTAACCGCGAGCAGGTCTGTTGTTTGGTTGATGTTTTAATGGAAGATCTTGAACAGGCACGTACCCTCCTGCAAAGAGCCTTACTGCAAACAAGCTTTCCGAGATCTTCCAGAAGCAGGATTTTAATTTGTAGTACACAGCACCCTGACCTTTGAGAGCGGAGGTCAGGAACAGAGGCAGCATTATGTTGTTATTCATGATACTAAATTATTATTTTATTACCAGCACCATTATGTACATTTCAGAGCATGTTATCAGCAGTAAGTCCCAATTCTAGCATGACCAGGAGAGGTTTTTACTGACTATAAGCAGTTGTCTCAAGACCCAGCAAAATTCTCTGTGAAATACAGGGCTGTACAGCAGGGCAGTGGTAGAAGCATACATCAAGTTAAAGTAACCCTTTTGAAAGTTAAGAGAAAGACACTATGAGTTCAACGGGCTTTGAACCAACCTACCGAATAGTGTGTGCATATGGATGCATGTGTGTGTGTGCACATATCTGCACAATGCAGAAGGAGATGAATCAATAAAGATCTCACACTGCATGAGGAGAAAGAAAAGGAGAGTTGAACCAGCATTACTGGTTTCAAATGCTGTGCTCTGTCTCAATTTTTTAAGCTAGATGAAGTTTTATTTAAAAGCAAAATAGTAACTTTTCAAATGCTGTTGATGAAAGCTTCATGGTTTTTGTCCCTGGAGAGAACCATTATGAAAACAATGTGATCTTCCACTATCAATATAAGGATCGAGACATCTATAGATACCTAAAATGCATTTTCACCATCCTTACTAAGAAGCAAAATTCTAGCCTGATTACATTGGTCATTCTACATTACTTGTAAATAAACTATGAAAATAATAAAGACAGCAGAACTAGACAAGCTGTGGATAGAAAGTCAATATCAAAAGTCAGTGCAAAAGAATCCTTATCTCCAATGCTTTCCAATACTTTCTCTTCCCTCCACACACATTTCAAGCTATTGTTCATTTTTTATTAACAGCAACGTAACCTAGTCACATTGCAACACAGAGCATGAAGTCACCCACATAGCACAGCCAGAGAGGACATTAGCTGCTTTATGAAAACATACCGCCCTTGCTAGAGACTTCTAAAAACACAGAAGGTGATGATTGTCAAAATAAAGCTACTCCACATAGAATTCATGAGATTATAAAGACCCTACTTTGAAGCATCTCTGAGATTTGTTTTTTTAACACGTTTCTCCTTTGTGTTATTGAAAAAAATTCTGAGAATACAAAGCCCACGTCAATGCAAATCAGTATGTCTATACCAGCATACAATAGAGAATACCAATTTGTAGCTGCCAGGAATGGAGAAAGGAGCTAGCAGGCACTGGTTTGACTTGGTCTCCTAACAGGTCTGGCTACTGCAGATTACTACATGACCCTTGAATCCTGGACAAAAGGTGTTAAAAAAAAAAAATAAATAAAATTTAAAAAAACCCCCACACTTCTTACCTTAGCAATTTCCTGGATTAAGGTACACTGTTCCACTAATCTGTGCTCTGTTCACGTGTCCCTGTCCTGGGTATCCGTTGCTTTCCTGAACTGCTATCTTGTCTAGCTGCTATTGCTAGCATAATGACTGTCAAAAAATTGTCTCTTACCAGCTAGTCTACAGGAAAACCTATACTTGCAATGAGTTTTCAGTAAAAGGGTAAACAAACTGACACCTGGTTAATTCACCAGCATCTAGCAAAAACTGAGCAGAACGGCAAGCACAGGAGTAGAGAACACAACCTCTAACACACATGCAGCCCTGCACAGTGGCACAGAATGGCCTCCATGAAGGCAAAGATGAAGACATGAAAACCTCCTCTTTACCCACAAGAGGAATAACAGCACTTTTAGGACTGGTGTAAAGAGAAGTGAAGGGAGAAGCCGCTCTGTTATTTCCGTCCATAATGTGTGCCTTTGATGGAAAGCAGAGGGAGCATCTCAAAATAGGTTCAGAGTAACAATGTTAACAGAAAAAAAAAGAAATTTCCTTAATGTTTTGGAAAAGGCAAAAAAAGAGATGAAACTGAGCTAGACAGAGAAGAGTCTAGACATTAGGATAACAAGTCCAAGGAGTATATATATGAAAACAGTTAGAAAACAAAGGTGACAGGCTAAACCTCCTGGTGATGGGCTGTAAAACAAGACTGAGGTGGTTGTATAACTGAAAGGACACAAACACAAAACATTCCATTTCCACAACAGTCAAAGAAAGCCCTTGTATCACAATCCAGGGGTGTTTTTCCTCCTCAAAACCTTAATTAGAACAGCTCCTTCTGCTGAGAAAATGTAGAAAGAGAGTAATTTTAGAAGTTACGCCATGATCACTTAGACCACACGACTTTCTGCAGGAAATAAACTCCCTTATTTTACTGTACTGGGTTTGCATGGCAAAGTTTTGGTAGCAGGGGGGCTGCAGGGGTGGCTTCTGTGAGAAGCTGCTAGAAGCTGCCTACATGTCCGACAGAGACAGTGCCAGCTGGCTCCAAGACGGACCCGCCGCTGGCCAAGGCCAAGCCCAAGCCCAAGACCATCAGCGACAGGGATAGTGCCTCTGGGAGAGTGTATTTAAGGTGGAAAAAAACCCCTGTGTAACTGCAGCTGGAAGAGAGAAATGAGAATATGTGAAAGAACTCTGCAGACCACCGGGCCAGTGAAGAAGGAGGGGGAGGAGGTGCTCCAGGCGGCGGAGCAGAGATTCCCCTGCAGCCCGTGGGGAAGACCATGGTGAGGCAGGCTGTCCCCTGGCAGCCCACGGAGGTCCACGGTGGAGCAGATATTCACCTGCAGCCCGGGGAGGCGCCCACGCCAGAGCAGGGGGATGCCTGAAAGAGTCTGTGACCCCGTGGGAAGCCCGCGCTGGAGCAGGCTCCCTGCAGGACCTGCGGCCCCGTGGAGAGAGGAGCCCAGACTGGAGCAGGTTTACTGGCAGGACTTGTGACCCCGCAGGGGACCCACGCTGGAGCAGTCTGTGCCTGAAGGACTGCAGCCTGTGGAAGGGACCCACACTGGACCAGTTCATGAAGGACTGCAGCCCATGGGAAGGACCCACGTTGGAGAAGTTCATGAAGGACTGTCCCCCGTGTGAGGGACCCCATGCTGGAGCAGGGGAAGAGCGTGAGGAAGAAGGAGCAGCAGAGACAACGCATTATGAACTGACCGTAACCCCCATTCCATGTCCCCCTGCGCTGCTCACAGAGAGGTAGTCCAAGAATCATGAATGAAGTTGAGCCTGGAAAGAAGGGAGGGGTGGGGGGAAGGTGGTTTTTAGATTTGTTCTCATTTCTTATTATTCTATTCTGATTTGACTGGCAATAAATTAATTTCCTCAAATTGAGTCTGTTTCACCCACGATGGTAACTTGTAAGCGATCTCCCTGTCCTTATCTCGACCCACAAGCTTTTCATTGTATTTTCTCCCCCTGTCTTGTTGAGGAGGAAGAGCGATAGAGCAGCTTTGGCAGACACCTGGCAGCTAGCCATGGTCAACCTACTTCATTTACTCATCATTTGAAACTAAGAATTTTACTTCCTTTAGCCTGTGAAAAAGAAATCTAAACAATTATATCACCGTGTTTAGTATCTCTTAAGTCCTAAAGAATGAAGAATCAGAGACTCATGTAAGATGGAAAGGCAAAATCAAGATTTTTCAAGTTTCCACTCTACTTAAGTTCTGTAGGAATGATGCTAGTAACTGTAATTTTAACAGCTGATAAATGCAATTTTAATTAGTTAGGCATTGTTTTTCATTAAGGTGAGCGATGTACTGAAACCCTATTGAGTCATAAAAACATCATTTAGCACAACTGCCAGCCTTTTTGAGGCAATTCACTTGGCATACTATTAAATCAAAGGAAAGGTGTGACTACTGTATCTAGACTGCATCCATATTCCTCGTTATAATAAATGTCAAGAAAAAATTAGTACTGCACAATAACAAGATTCATACACAGAGCACATGCTGCTTTCTCACAAAACTTTGATATTCAAGATAAAAAAAAAAAAGATACTTCTTTTACGTCATCCCCCTTCTTCCAATAAAGAACAGCTTCTCATCCTCCTGCAGTGCCTTCACAAACCCAAATATAAATAAGTGAAATATTATATGGACACAATGGACTGATCAATCCTATGGTCTAACAAAGCTGAATATATAGATAAATTTCTCCTTAACAATCCGTTTCTATTTAGCTTCCAGTTTTTCAGAAATCTTAACAACTATGTTCCTTAGTCTTACCTTCTCATTATGCTGGCAGCCCTAAAACACTTCTTTTGTCTAGTCCACAATCCTTAATTCACAAAAAGCTGCTCTCCAACTGTTCATGCGCGTATTTGAAGACAGTTATGTTCATTCGATCCCTTCAACCAAGCTATACATACCTAACTTCTGGTCTTGCCTCATGAATCAGTTCCTACAACCCCTCCATCATTTTTACAGTCCTTTCTGAATAGCTTTCTATTTATTAATTTTAAATTATCTAACTGCACATGCCATTTGCCTCAACGTATCACATGCTCTGAACTCTGCTTCTGAATCTTCACAAAGATTTTGGAAGGGTAAAATCATATGCTGCTTTGACCTTGGAAAATTATCCCAGAACCAGATTCTGTTAAAAGAGTTTTAGAGAAAACACAAAGGAAAAAAAATTATACAGGAATAGTGAAATCGCTGTGGTTAAATTATTCTGAGGTTTACACAGTGGCATGAAGACCTCCTAAACAAAGGAAGACTGATATGAATTTCTTATAAATACAATTACATAGCATATAATTCGCACTGATCCTAGGTTATACAAATCTTCTTGCTGTCTTCCAACTAGGTACTAGATTCTTGTACTCTGATAAATCCCCCATAAATCTGCTATTACTTAAAATACAAGGAAGACACATCATCCCAAGGATGATGGGTAGAGGATGTTCTCTTTGGCTCAAGGACAAGGCTCAGCTTATGCAGTGCACTAGAATGTCTGCATGCCAAATCTTCAGGTGATAAAAAAACCCACATAGCTGACATCTGTACTATTTAAAAAATTGGTGTACACACACATATTCATATATACGCGAATTAAAACAATCCTCAATTCCCCCAGGCAGGTGCAGGAGGGGCTATGTTCCCTGTACATGCTGTGTTCATCTTAAACAAAGGCATCCTTTTACACTTTAAAACTCTGAAGTCTCTATCTGGGCATCCTAAGCACAGGCATATAATTAAAGGGACATCATACTGCAATTTGTTCAGGAATCAGTAACAAAAGATAAGCGCTAACACAAAGTAGATAAAAATGTAAAAGCATCCATCTTCATTCAGTCACAGGGAGTTTTTAAGACTTGGCTAGTAAATACTAAGAGCACATTCAGGGTATTATTACCCATATGCTAAAATCCGTGTTTGGTTCTGTGTCAGTAAATGAATTTGTTGCAGTATCACGTATTAAAAGGTCTGATTAGCCATGTTGTTGATATAATAATAATAATAATAAAATATTTGAATAACAATAATAAAATATTTGAATAATAATTCAAATATCTACTGACAGCTTAACAGCTTGTTTCCAAGGTGACCAAAGTGAATCATATTCCTTACCAAATTTCCCTTAGGTATAACCAACTTATTACTACCTTGAAAAAATAAATTCTTCCTCTACTCACAGCATCTCACAATCGCCACTCCTTTTTTTTTTTTTTTTTTTTTTAATTTATTTTCCTTAGTTCTCTTGCTGTTTTCTCTGATGGGAAAACTGTTCCTATTTTTGAGTACAAATCTCACCAGTTTATATTTTTGCAGTGTTGCAATTAATCAATCTTACTTTAACCTGCCATTTTATCTAGTGTCCATGTAAATAAATACTGATAGCTGATGTCTTGCAACCAACCCGAAAGGCCTAGACAACTTGAAGGCATAAGGGAATTGGTTTGACAATAGCGATTGATGCAAGTTGATGTACAATATGAAGAAACATGTATTATGGCTTAAAACAATAGTCTCTCTGGCCGCTAGACTTCTGAATTAGCCATAAACCACAGAAGACACATTTCTGAACTCCAAAGCACTTTTGAACAGATAGAATTCTATTCATTTCAGTGGAGATAACTGTAAGCAGTTTTGCCTATGCAGGTAAAAACACGAGTAGGGAGCAAAGAAATCAAGCCTGCCATGGCAAGGCTACACAGATGGCTGCAGACCAGAGCTACGCTGTCCTTCAGAAAGAGGCAGGCTCTCCAGCCTGGCTTCTTCCATCCAGTCGGACTAGACCATCCGTCCAACTACAGATGTCAGCATGGCATTGCACCTGGACAACTATCCTCTACAGGGCATTATAAAGAAAAAGGAAAGTCCTGATGTGCACGGTCTGGGTTTTGATGTCTTAGTTATACTATTAAGCATAAAATCATCTCGTTGCATTGTTAGAGAGAAAAATTACACAGTTCAAAATTATGTGGTTCTCTGCTATAAGCCTACTGTTTGCCCCAAACAGCAAAGACTTACAGCAAAAAAAAAGGGAACATAAGACAACAGTGTAATAACAAACCCACAGGAGTCAACAACCACATTCCCACAATAAATGAGAGCTGTCAATTTGACTGCCATTGCCTCCTGGGTCGGTCACCGCAGTGCAGAGACACAGGATCAAATGCCACTTCAATACATTTCAGCCTTGCAAATTGTAACAGAAGTTTTTCTGCAGAAGACTTCTGTACTTCACACAGTAGAGGCCCTCCTACAAAGGGATCTGATGGGGCGCCTACACTACCAGACATGAGGTGACAGGCTGAATCTGAACTCAGCAGGTTTCACCAGCAGAAGTTGGCTGTGATACTGTTCAGCCTGTAAGGAGAGGAGGAACATGGCCATATCTGCCCTTTCTCGTTCCTCACCTCATCAGCCACATCCTTATTTTCCCAGCATTGAAGAGCACGGGGGTCGCAATGGCAGGAAGCTGCAGACCACCGGATTCCTTTGGAAACAAACCACCAGGAATAGCCCAAGTCAACATGGTGTCTCAACACAATTCAGGGGTAAATTAGGCTAAGTCCTTCCAAATTTGAGAGCGAGAAAAGGCAATCTACACATGATCATGTAGTTGCTTCAGAAATCAGTTTGTAAGTCTTCCCTAATTTCCAACGACAGCCTAGCCTATCAACATGGATTGTAAAAGCAGATTTTAAAATCAGCCTGTCGTCGTCCCTGTGTCTCAAACCTGGAGCTCAAAGAGATACGCTACCTGTGATCTCTCAGAGGAAGTGACAACCTTCTGAAAGCACATCAACAAATAGTTTTTACACCGTAAAACTATTTCACATGCAATGAACAGTCCTCTGGTAAAGCGTATTTGCCCGAGTGTTCAGATGCTGTCTTCCCCTTAAGCCCCTGAAAGAAAAACCCCACTCGTTTTATAGAAAAAGAGGAAGGTCAAGACTAAAAGATTCAACATTGTCCAGTCCTTCACACTTACTCACTGCCACTCTTGCTTTTTCTCAGTGGGCAAAGGTAGATGGGGGAAGGTGGGGGAAGTTTCTCTTCATAGCTGGCAAGTTCTCAAATTTTTGCGATGATAGCTATTTGCATTGAAAATGCAGATTTACTCTTGGATCTTAATCAGGCTGCAATTTTTTTTAAATAAACGCCACTAGTCACATATTACAGTGATGCTTACTGCAAGGCAGTAGCAACCGCTTGCTTTATTTCTCCAACTGTATATTTCCATAGCTTTTTTTCAGGGGTTATAAGGTTCACAGTATACTGTAGCGTGTGTTATTACAGCTGTGGCAAGTGCGAAATGATCGTTATACTAGACCTGTTTCTCCTTAGCAGCTAGTTATACCAAAAGCACCCATAAAAAAAAATAAAAAATGTGTGTACAGACTAAATGCAGGCACAATGAAAAAGTATTATATTTATTCCCTACCAAACCGATATCCCCAGTTTGTACTGTCAGAAACAGAGAGATTTTCAGTCATTTTCAGATTCCTAAATATTTTAGCGAGCCTTCCAAAGACCACAGACACAACCTGGAGTTTCTCCCTGAGGAATGGCAGCAGACAAATTTGGTACAAGAACAAGCAGGGGATAAATATGGACTGTCTGTATGGGGAATGCAGAATAGGCAGATTTTCAGGAACACAGAGTTCACAGAACCCAAATTACTCCCTCACAAATCAAAGAGAGCAAAGAAGTCCAGTACTACAAATTATTTATGGGGGTTTGGGGAGGTATTTAGCAGAGATGGATGACGTATTTTTATTTTTAGTAAGTGGGTCACATGTCAAAAAAACAGTTTCAGCTTACCAGAAAGCATTCATGAATTTAGAACCAATTAAGAAAGCAGAGCTCAGTAATACAAATAAAATGCTTTTTGGAGAGTGTGACATTTCTGTAATAACATCTTTCAGCCTCGCAAGGCAACAAGTGCCACACACAGAAGAGGATGTGGAGAGGTTTGAACAAGGGTCTCTCCCACCAGGAGACCATCCCAATCACAGTCTGGAGAGGCATAAGTAGAGGCATTATCAGAAGGTCTTCCTGTTTGGGGTGGTGAGTTTACTCTCTTGGGGATTTTTTCGTTCTGTTTTACAACACTCCCGAAAACATTTGCAATTCTTCATCCCACTTCTATACACACAGACAGGAGCATTTCCAGCATACTGAAAGAACCAGAAGACGAAAATACAAATTCAGTGGCAATTTTTTTAATGAAACCTATAAACTAATGGGAACTGAATTTTTCCTATTACACCAGTTAGTTTCATAAACCTTTACTTGAAAATTGTGTTCATTGTGCATTTTGCTAAAGCAAAAATAACACTGGAGAATACTAAACATAGGACGTGTTCCAAGAAAGGAGAAGTGATAAACATATCCATGTAATTTTGACACTGAGTATGGCAGACTTTAGAAGAGGCAGTAATCGAGGACACGGAGGTAGACTTGAAGTGGAATAAAAAGAAATGCATTCTCATTACTAGTAGATTACCTGAGAAAAATAATGTGTTTTCTTAGTAAGATAGCTGACTCCTTAGAAAAGGGCAATATAGTGCAACTAATACATCTAGATTTAAATTGAGCATCTGATAATGTCCTATAAGATACTATTATTTAAAAGGCAGACAATGAGGAGTAATATAAGAATACATCATAATATGGATAGAAAAGTGTCTATGGGAGGCGTTACAAGAGTCTACATTGAAAAAAGCAGTTCTCACAATGGAGAAATGTTACTATTAGTATTTCTCAGGAACCACTCTTGGAATTGATCCTGCTTAATATATTCATTAGCAACCTTGGTGCAAGGACTAGATTATGAAATGCAAAGAAGACGCAGTTATCAGCATGGAAGAGGACAAGATCATCACACAGGAAGAATGAGATGACCTTGTCAGCTAGAAATTTAGGAGGTGAGGATGAAATTTAAAAGCATAAAGCGCAACATCGCGGCAAGACAAACTAATGACGAGGATTTCGGCTTTAAAGTGGAGGTTCATCAATTGTAAGAAATGGAGGAGAAAAAAGCTGGTCAATAGAATGATTATGAGGTACCAATGTGTTGCAGCTGCAAAAAGGTCTAATGAATTTCTGGGATGTGTAAGACATTTTCAGTCAACTCAGAGAAGGACTAGTCAGATTTCATATGAAATAGTGTGGAGATTCCTGATCACATGTTTTCAAAACAAAACCTGCAAATGTGTGCAGGAGAGGGTTTCTAAGGGGATTATGAGAATGGGAAGATAACCTTCATGAAAAGCAGCAAGGAAACCTTGGCTCTTTCAGCCTAACTAGGCTGTTTGTTTAACTAAACAAAGACTGAGAATATATATAATTACATTTTATTATCATTATATAGAAGCGTACTATGACTAGCTTTTTCTCGTGGCTAGCTCTAAATACGGACAGAATGCGAAAGTATTAAATAGCCATGTGGAAGCTAGGTCTAATCCATCAGGGCAGATGGACAATCCATCGGACAGGACCCAGCAGTGCCTGACAACCCTGTCACTGACTGCATACAGAGTCAGGATCTAGCTTTTACTCCTGAGCCCAAGTGTCTACCTGCCAGCTACTATGAAACAAAAAAAATGCACACCAGCAGACTGCAGTCTGAAGCTAGCTCCAAGTGGCGGCGAGGCAGGAGAGAGCAGCAACTAAGCAAACAACAGACCATCTCACAGCGGCTGAAGAGTTACTGAGCCCAAAATGGGAACCCCTCACCTTTATAGGATTTTTAGTGAATCAACATTCCTGTAAGCAATAGCTTGGATTATGTGATGCAACAAAACCCTTTCATGTAGAAACATATATCCCCTCTATGGATAATATGAGATTCGTCTTAGTAACATGTTCGCCCATTGAGTGTCACCTCTTTGGCTAATGGTTTAGATCGAAGGGAAGAACACACCTCATAATGTACATAACCAACTGTGTAATGCTGCTCAGCGGGGAAATATCCCTCCTGTAACACTGCAGTGATTACCTTATGCCATGAAGCATGAGAGCTGATGATCTTTACCTTACCTTTCATAACTACAAATGCTACTATTGGTCATAAAATTATCCGAGCACTTCAAAAATTCAGCCACAATATTTGATTTGATGACCCTCTGCACTAGGGAGTAGCACAAGCTCACTAGGCATTGAATGTCTGGCAAGTCATTTGTTTTAAATTACACTTTTATTTTCATATTGTGGAAGAGGATTACAATAACCTTCTGAATAAGTTTCACTACAGCCTTCATAAAAAATTGTGAGCAGCTAAATCAAACCTTGCTTAAGGGCTTGACTGTGACTTCAGCTTATGCTATATGTCATAATAAATCCACTCTTGCAGTAGATGCCAACACCTTCCCACCCAGAGCAGGTGGACTAAAAATGTGGAGAATGAGCAGAGACAATCCCACTTCTCTAGCTTTCCACAGATGAGCCAGCACAACCCTCACAATTCACTGCAGGTGTGTCTCCACTTCCCTGCTGCTTGCAAAACCCTGCAACACAGGAACAAGGTCTCAAGGAGAGAGATGTTCCTGGGCCACACCACTCTCTGGGATAATCCTTAGCTATTCAGCTTAAGCAGCACTTCTTGTTCAGACAAGTGCCAAAAGGTACAGTTTAGCCTTAACTCTTTTCGGTTTAATTCCATTATCTTGGATGCTTAGGTGTGAAGAACACCAACATCTTCATTTTCAAAAGAAATCCCCACATCTTTTTCTTTGCTTATTAAAGACACAATACTAACCAAGACTCCCATCTGAAGAAAACACCTTTTTCTTTAAAAAAAAAATAAAATAAACAAAAAACCCAACTTTTTTTCCGGCAGCTCAGAAGATTAAAAAAAAAAAACAACCCACATTCAGTTATTAAAGAGCAAGTAGTTCACTCGTCCTCCTACCCACCCTCCCCACATACACACAAGCACGCGTGTGCATGTGCACAGGCTGTTATTCTGCTTTGCATCCCAGAATTTAACAAGGGAAAAAGGATAGACTGCAAATAAAATTAAAGCAGGTATTAACAAGCAAATCACATCTGAAAATTCATTTCTCAGTTAGATTATGTAAGTGAAGCCAGCTTGTCTCAATCACACTGGCATATCAGTTACCAAAACAGCTTCTAAATGGAGGAAGA
>VYZV01043866.1:28338-41360 GCA_013401275.1 Pandion haliaetus | reverse complement strand
CCCCCCCCAGACAGAGGAGAAAGAAGCGGCTTCTTCCCTTTGTGCAACAGCCCAACCATTAAATGCCTTCAGGCACATTGAGCGTCCAGGTCACTACTCCACTTTAGGGGATTCACACTGCAACCTCCCTGGCCACCATCCCAACAATTAGAGCAAACTTGTCTGCAGGTGAAGTTTGAACTGGTTTATGTTTGCTCATTAAAAGATTCATCAGGAGAGAGTGCAATTTCCATTGTAAAGCCAATGGTCAAAGCACTTACCAAGGCAAGGGAAAAGGACTGACAGCTGATCTCCAACATGAGAATTGTACATTTTCTTTACGCTGCACTCATTTTCATCACATGCTGTAACTGGTGCGCTATTTGTACACAAGAAAAACTCAACTATTTTCTCCTCCTCATATAGCATATTCTTATTTAACTATACCACTGCATTTAATGGATACAAAAAGTTTGGTCCCAAGAGGGCTGTGAGCCCTTTCAGCCCCTGGAGAAATAAAAACAGAGAGATTGCTTAGCTGAGGATCCTAAAAAAACTTTTGTAGAAGTTTTTTTAAAAATCTGGACCCACATGTTTCAAAACACTAGAATAACACACTGATGACGAGAGAAAGAGACACAACAAAACTGAGAATTACTCCATTTCAACTGCCACACCAGGAAACTGTCAGTAGACAAGCCCTGTTACGACTTTAATAATAGTTTCTTACTCTACATTGCATTCCCACAAGAACCTCATTTGCTGACCTTAAAAGCAGTATCTCATGTGACTTTTAAGTTCAATCAAACTAACATTCAATGACCCAAGCTGTCACCTGAGATGAGCAGATTACTGTCGTTTGAAGTGTCTTAATAAATCTTAGATCACTTGATTCAAGTCTGCCTTACTGACTCAAAAGAGNGGGGGGGGGGTTAATGATGCCAAATAGCTTACGGAGTGGTTGCTTAATTTTTTGTCAGAGGAAAAAAAAAAGTCTGCAGTGGCCAATTATACTCTTAAGTATAGTTTTCTTTTGTGAGAACATACCATTTATAGTGCATGTACTGCGCTGTTTCATCTGCTTTGCAAACAGCAGAGACGGGATTTTTTTTTATCTGTTGGTTGCGAGCCCTGCTCCTGTCCCTGTGGCAATCGGCATGTCACTGGACCATTACTGCTTTGTGAAGTCGACTCCAGGTACCCTGGGAAACGCATTCTTGGGATCCAGCACGTAGGGGACTGCGGCAACACAACAATGTTGGGCCCCGGCACCCAGCTGCCGCTTTTGTGGGACCGCACTGAGCTCTGGTTCCACTGGAAGTTGAATTTAAGGAGCCCATGGAGAGACTAAGAAGCCTTTTCAGAAACTTTGAAAAATAAGACATTAGAAAAATAATGTCAATGCGCGGACAATGGAAAAAATAACGATAAAAGGCTTGGGAAAGTACTTGGATTCTGCTTAACCCACTTGCAAACTTTCTTCAGCTCTCACACCATGCCCACCTAAAGACAGTAACACAAGCACAGTTAAAAGTAGAATGTTTAACTATTCACATCTAGTTCTAGGGCCAGTGACTAAAGCCGCTGGCCTAAGCTTCAGAGAAAATATATGCTGATCACAGGATACAGCAAAGTTCTCAGAAATCTCAGCTAAAATCAAGAAGCCTATAAAAAAATAAAAAATTATGGAGTCTACATAGGTAACCTGGCCAAACAAATACAAAAAGTCAATCACACAGTGAGAGCCTGGGGTTTGCATCAAGTTTGATGAGACATTTAGAAAAAAAACAGGACTGGCACCTTTTGAAAGGAAAGATACCATTTGCAGTAAATGAGAATTTAGTAAACAATGCAACGAAAGCAGCTGGTGAGTAACTAGGCTTTGCTCAAATGTGACAAATGCAGCCTCTTAGTACAATAAAATACTGGAAAGGAACAAACAAGAAAGCCCCAATGTGCCCTGTATCGCCAAGTTCCATGCAGTTCAAGTGTACTTAGTGCCTCCTCGACACACAGTTTGGTTAGTGTAGTTTTGATAACATTCCCATTGTATGTTTTTCATGCAAAAATTAATTACTTCTATCTGTCAGGCATCATAAGCTCTATTACACTAAAATGAGATTTTGTTTGTTTGTTTCTCTGATGTTTTAATTATTGCAACACGATTACAACAGACGAAACAACAGCCTAAAGGTACAGACGTAGCTAACATCTAAAATATACTAGTGCATAAATATGTATGAGTATGCATGCAGCTATGGACGATGCTTCTTTTCATAAATAAGCAACTCACATAATCAAAGCTTAGAATACCTTTGCTGGTACCTTCACATTTAGTTTATTAACATCCTTCAAAATTGCTCCTCATCACAACAAGGTGACTTTGAGGTAATGAATAAACATCACTCATTCTTCTGCAGGGGTAAAAAAGGTGACGGAGGGAAACACGTGAAACTTGGTGTGAGATACTTGTAGTCATTAAATGGAAAAGCGCAACACACAAACTGAAGAACATAATGAACTGATCATATACAAACATTTATCCTCATGCTTACATCTCACTATTCACGTCATTCAAGCCAACCTTGACGGTTAAATATTGAAAGACTTGGCTTCTAAGTCCAGAGGAACGTGAGAACAGAACACTGAATTTAAGACAAAGTTGTTCTAAACTCTTCAGGCAATGTTCAGTTCAATACTTCACAGCTGCAATCCAAGCATAATCCCTGCCTCACTGTTTACTGAGGACTCTGTTTGGTGGTCCTCTTGCACTACAGTGCTAGATACTCACAGGAAAAAGCTCTTAAAACTTTTAATAAGTCATACTTCATCCATGCGTATACTATCACGTCAGCACACAATTATCACAAGCCATCTCATGAGCAACGAAGCTAATCGGCATACGGACTGCTGAGCTGAACGCCACAGCCCAGAAATGCTAGAGAAATCAAGCAGCTGGGTGCTGCAGAGAAGTCCTCCTAAATCTAACCAATGCTACTTCTCATATCAGAAAAGTCAGCAGAAGTGTGACAGGGAACAGCTTTCAGCTCTACCTTCTTCCCCAGTGGCCAAGAGGGGAGAACCAACACATGGAAAAGATGTACCGCACAGCACTTAGCAGCCCTACTCTCAGCACTGTTTTCAGTTCAGTTTTTCACGTGAAGCTACACAAGTCAATGTGTGAGTCCAAGTTCACATTATTTAGATCCAATAAAAGATGTAGTCATACCTTCTCTATACCTTCCTTGACTGATTTGCCACTTTCTATTGTCCTTGTCTTCAATTTCAACGGCTATCATGTACTCTTCCCATTTTACCTATAATCACTCATTTGGTGCCAAGAGGTTGACTCCTGACTCGAATCAAATCATGACTGTCACCTTTAACAATTCTTTTTTTTTTTAAAACAAACAAACAAAAACCCAACAAACACAGTCACTTATTCTCTCACATTGCACTCCAGATTAGTTCTGCTTTAACGGTATCATCCCAAGCACATTATTCGTTTCAAAATCTCCTTAGAATAATCCTTCTCCACGATGCCTAAAAGCCCTGACAAACGGTTCAGGTAAAGGTGTACTCCAACCGGTTCCGCATTTTTGCATTTTTCCAGCTCTCTGTGGTTTCCCGTTGTTATCTCCTGCGAGTGTGTGACATGGGGCAGTACACCACACTGCAGCTCTCCCTGGGGTGGAAATGAGCAACTGCTACCTTCAAGCAACTGCCAGCCCTGTAGAGCAGCGCAGAGAGGAAACCCTTGCTGAGATCTAATCTTAAGATGGGCATCGCCAAGACTTCTTCACCTGGGGATGAAGTCTGTTGTAGAGGCCGATAGCTCTCACTGAAGTAAGAACTTACCGCAACTTCCTACTTTTCAGAGAGAGATGCCTCTGCCTTATTTTCATCACCACAACCAACGCATGTCAACAGAATGATTCTAGGTTTACAAAAATAAATTTTAAAGAGGAAACTATTCACTTAAAAAAAGCAGGATTTTACTTAAGCAAAAAGGAAGCTGTTCCGGGATTTCAGCTTCAAGCCACATTCCCACATGTTTTTTCCTCCCACCTAAAACATGGTCTCTTGTCTCATACTTAGGTTATAAAGCCTCCTGGAAAATGAATCCTATTTTTATCATACATCTGAATAACACCTATCACAGTGATAGCCTGTGTCCAAAAACAGAAGTCCCAGACGCTGTAGAAATAAAAGCAGTTATAAGCAGATATAACTCCTCTACCTTTAGATCTTCCCATGCCACTTGATATATACACCCACTTACTGATATATCTAACCACAAGTAAGAAAAACCCCCAAGACTACAGTGGCATCCTACAGGTACCCTAAAACTGCAACAGCATCTCTTAAGGAAGGCTAACTATAAAACCAGCAAGAAAACCAAACACCGGAACTTTAGTGGCACACCACAAGCACACTGATTCAGTTAAAGTTAATTTTATATTTATATATATATATATATATACACACACACACATACACACACTTATACAGGCTATTTCCTATCTATGTGCTTACCATAACATCCCATTATTCCTGCAGTTCAGCTAAGCATTACACAGCAGTTCAGTCCTGGTGTTGGTTAAATAACTGCAACAAAAATATATTCTCAATTTTTTAAAGAAGCAAAGCTTTTATTTCTTGATATAGCCAAGCAACAATCTAATATTCCCCACTACATAAAACCAACCTATGATAAGACATACAACTGACATATGTTCAAACAAAATTCCCCTAGGGTTTCAATGCACCACTGATCAGGAATAGCAAAGAATGGCACCTGATGCTGCTGCAGTTAAGACAGCCCTAACTCAGTTTATCCCCTGTAGCTCCAAACAGGTTAACAGATGATACAGTCTTTCTATGGGCCTAAATACCTACTACTGCTATACATATATTTTTCAAGGAATAACAGTGCCAGCTTTTATGCTAGCTGTTCAATACTTATTTTTATGTCACAACAAAAGAATGTCAGTATCATCTCTTCAACTTAAGTAATATCTTTTCCAAGACTTAAGACAGAGAAATTGCACCAATCAACCAGGTTATAGATTCAAAAAACCTTTTTCAACTAATTCAATTTAAAAGGGAATAGACAGCTCATGCCCCCTCTATCCCTAAATCAGAATGAGGGTATAATGCCCGTGTCCCAACTCTCCAGTCCCAGAAGGACAGTCTTCGTCTCTTTTAAGTATTTCTTTTGAAGGATAGGGAGTTATCGACTGTACCAGAAACTCACACAAGTTAAAACAAAGAGAATACTTTACTACAAATGGGTGGCTTTTCCCTCAAGACATTCTTGCAGTTTGTAACTTCGACACTTTCTGGCTGTCTCATGTTTTCTCAGCGTCACCAATTCTTGAGAATTCAATATGCCTACTGATTTCACAGGGGTCAGATTAAGGCTGCGAAGAAAACGAGGGAGAATTTCTCTGATTTAGTAATAACATTAACGAAAGAGTTCTCCAGCCAGTCACTTTAAAATTAATTAAAATACAGGCAAAACTACCCAGGGAATGATTTCTATTCAAGGGGGATTACAGCTAACACTAGAATGTTTACAAAATCAATGGGAACCTAGCACAAAACAGATATAGCTCAAGGGAATTCATATTGATTAGATTCCCATGTAGTCCAAGATACAGTTCTCTTTTCCATGTTCCTCATTCAAGATTTATGTGAATTGTGAAATAGATGTAACTGAGCTCCAGTTATTTATATTGTGTTAACTAAGAAAAAAAAAAAATTCTGCTCACCTGAAACAGAAATTCATTTGTTTCCAAATGTTTAATGAGAGAGGATGGTTCAGTCCGCCTCCACATTCATCATGTGTTGCACATTAATGAATATCCAATAATGCCAATACTAACCAAGAAACAACTGACAGAATGTTAGCATTCAGACTGAGTTGCCCCTTTCCCTATGCACCCGCAGCACAAGACCAAGTACTCCTGGCAACCAAAACAGTGTATGGCAAAAGCTGTACGTCTTCATAGCATCCAATGTTTTGCAGCCTTTTATGCAGAACAGCACTGACAGTAAAAACAGCAAGGTGCTAATTACTAAAAGGTATGTTGGTGCACTGCAGCTGTTGTGTTGTCAAGCATCAGCTGCCCTACGGGCCATAAAGGCGTGACATGTTTTAGCCAAATTTGGTATTACTGTTTGTACAGAAAAACCATTAGATGAAAACCACACATAGCGGCAGTGCCAGGCTCTGAACTGATTCTCGTAGAAAAGAAAGACTGGAAATTGTGCCTTACATTCTTTCTCAAACTGAATGTACTTCAGATTGCTGCTGACCTTTTCACAATAGCACTGATTCAGCTAGCTAGACTGAAAGCCAAAAAGCAAATAAAGGCACCTAAGGGGTAACAGGTTAAAGCAAGCTCCAGAACAGAGTAGAAGGCCTGACCTTCAAAGGTTAATGTCACTTGTGCCCAAGTAAATGGAGGAAACTCTTCATTACCAACATAGTGGTTCTTTAACAGACATTATAATTCCAGTGAAACAGAGTGCTTAACTGAAAAATAATTCACGTGCATGAACCTGGCATCTCTAAGACTAGCGTCTTAAGAGTTTGAATCAGCCTAATTGTTGGTTACATGGATTCTAAAATCTAGCAATGATCTTGATCTTCCCTGTGCTTGCCCAGTTTTCCATCTTGTCAGTTAAGTTACGATACGAGTCCATAGAAGTACTGCAAAATTCTTCCTGTTTTGCCCAAGAAACTCACAATGGAAAACAATGCCGTACTCTAATGGTAAGGAAGAGCTTCACAGAGAGAAAATAATCAGGATCGTTCTTACTCCTGGAAACAGGAATGCATCAGCAACAATTTCAGGCTGCCATGGCACCCCACGTAAGCCAGCTAACATCATAGTCATGACATCGTGAAGCATTGAATCAACTCTGCACAAAATTTAGTTTTATGGCCTTACAGATGGGGGACTGGAAAGCAAAGAAACAAAGAGCTGAGTGATCTGCTTCTGAGGGAACAGAGAAAGTAAGAATGGCAATACCTACTTCTTGAACATCCACCATGACGGTGGGCCCTACTTCATAATCTCTCCCCCAGGCAGCAGAAGCAGAAGCACCACCAGTAAGCCCTGCATCTTGGGCTCCAACACATGGCAATCGGAGAGCAAGCGCGTGGCCAGCCTGCCATGACGGAGGTCTGCTGTCCCAAGAAACTGCCTGCTTTGCTTATGCCTAGAGCCAGCCGTGAGGCAACCAGTAATTTTTCAGTGCAAACTCTTCGCAAATTAGATCTTCTCTCTTTTTGCAAAACACAGCGTGTCTCTGAGCTAACACTAACTCACATTCATGTCTGGAGATGTTACTGCGTATTCATATAATTATCTCAGCACTAATAGCTACCAATATGTACAGACGCATTCTCCGGTGCAAGCTTGAAGGGAAACTATGAGTCATAAGAATTAGGGAAACAAAATAATGAAAATGAAGATGAGAGGTAAACAATCCTAAGGAAGATGAGAGATAAAAAGGAGTTTGCATTGTCGATTTCATTCTAATCATTTTCAAGCACTGTCTTAAGCTTGTAAGTAGAGAGAAAAATCATTTTCTAGTATTGAGACACAGTGATCCTTACAGGGACAACTGGTATGAGGCATATACAGCTTCAGTGAGGGAGTTCAGAACAAGATATAAACACAGCAACATCTTCAACAGAACCAATAAAAAAAATTAGGTTAATAAAATGCAATTAGTCAGAAACTATCAATAGTGAGAAGGAAAACCGAGATGTCTAATCTAGAAATGAAAGGAGGAAGTTAAAAGAAAGTGCTAAGAAGAACAGACCGTGAAAAAATTTCTAGAATACCCAAAACGTATTTTGAAAGGTACCTTTTAGATATGAAGGACATATACGCTAGCTGGAAAAATGGTAAGGTATCTTTTTAGAAAAAAATTTGAATACTAAAAATATTGTTAAGAGTCAGCAAATCATTAGGAAACTAACATCAATATAAGAGTTATCTTTGTAGATGCTGTCCATAATTTTGTCCTAATTTCAATTACTTGAATCAAAGTCTCTAGGTTTTTTTTAACTCTTTTCCCCAGCCTCCAAAAAGATTCAGGTACAAAGAAGCAGATTATTAAATGGAGGCAGATGTCTTAGAAAAATGCACTTTTTGAGAGATTTTTCAGATGCAGCCACCTACCTAAAGGAAATTGATTTGTCTGTCAAAAATCTTACAGACTAAGGGGAATTATCTTTCTAAAAATTAAAATGTATACATGAATATTTTATAGAATGCCTCTCCTCAGCTTTCAATAACATTTAGTAAATAGAAAATTAAATAAAGAAAACTTACTTCTTACTATATAAGCAGTTTGCTTACTTTTCTACACTTACTTCGGTCTATTTTGTGGTATTATTGTGCTTATCAGTTACCTTCATCCAGTAAAACTCACAATACCCCAGCAAGACAACTAAGGACTTTGTTAACACTATTATCCCAGTTTCCAGACAGCAAACCAAAACAGAGAAGCCTGCACAGATATATACCAGGAAATGGACAGATCCTACATCCATGAAGACCCAGGTAAAGCTTCTTTTTCTCACTAGGACAGTGAAATTGAAAAAAGCAGTCTTATTTTTACTTTAAGTTCAAATATAGGTCCTCATGCAATACAGTAAGAAAATAATATGTTGCTCTTTTTCTTAATTAAATTTATAAATATGTTTCCATAAATGAATTGCACTGAAAAAACAGGGAATTTATTTATTATTTGAAAATAAAACTTACACACAAATTTATAAACCAAGTATGTCACCATTCCAGTTGTGAGCAGAAACAGATATATTAAAATTGCTATACAAAAGTGTAACCCTACTACATCTGGATAATGTCAAAAGCTCAATGCCTCTTAACAAATTCAGAATAGATCGCACTTAATACAGACACACCCTGTACAATCAGCGTACAACTCCATTCCAAATTAATCTGAACAAAAGCCATAAGGAGAAATGCCAGAAAAGGACGCAAAATACACATGCTGAAATCCTAAAAAGAAAGTAGAGAATTAACCATACAGCAAGGCCCTAGGTTAGCAATAACATCTTTTCCAATTATTTCTTAACTTTTGTGCTTTGCTTTTTATATGCACATTAGCTTTGAATACCCAGAAACCGTATCAGTAAGTCGCTTCCTAAATCTTGCGGGGAAAAAAATGTGTCAGTATAAGCTGACATTTGTCATGGATTTAGAGACTCTTGTACTTTTAGAACCAATTTTGTTTTTCCATCTACTGAAAACAAAATATACTCACCTAAGGAAAAAAGCAATAGATAATATTTATTTGAACAGCCCCCAGTCATGCTATTACCAAGGGCAAAACATATTTTCTATTAAAAATAATTAAATATTTTTATGAGAAACCAGATTATTTTTCCATTTAGGTTTGGTTTTTTGTGGGTTTGGGGTTTTTTTGACTGAAGGATAACAACCAGTAGTTTCCAAAAAAAATTAACAGTTGTGGGGAAAAGGGAGTGGTGGTTTGGTGCCCCTTTTTTTTCTTTGGCAACTAACTCTAGGTAGAGCAAAGCCTTTAATTTTAATCATACAACTGGTCAATACAAAACATCTGCTAGATGTCCGTCTCTGGATGCAGCAAAGCTGCTATATTTGTGACCTATATTACAGACCCTGGGCACTGTAAGCTTCCTGGCTCCCCAAAGCTCTAGCCTTTCACCTTCTTTGTAGCAACACTCACCTCCGTTACCTTCTCCCAACATGGCGTGCTGTGGCTTTGCAGCCAGGCGAAGTGCCACTGATTCCCACAGGGTCCCTACACACTTATGGCTCAGCATCTGTTCCAGAAACACCAAAGCCTCAGACCCACTTGTACAGAATCAGCTGAAACTGCTCAAAAGGGTTAACCAAAAAAAAAAAGTCTTTGACACACCACAGCAATGAGAACGGTTCCTGAGCAGTTTAATGCCTTTTTTTACCCCAAGATCCCTAATTCCATATACAAGCCTGAACAAAATTACTTTCTACACATACTTCACTGTGTCCATTACCTCAGGACTCAATAGTCTCTAGGCTGAGATCAGAGTCCTCTAAGTCCTTCGCACGGGTCCTCTAGCGAATCAACATTTTTCCTGTGTTCCCAAAACTGATGGCGGGGGGAAAGGTGGCACGGGGCGCGTTCATCTCAGTCTGTAATAGATCTTACTGTAGGACAAGTGCACACCCTTCCCTCTTCTGACCTGCCCATGACAACCTTATAGTTACATTTAGACAGCCTCAAAACTGGATCTGTTGTTCTACTAGAATATTGCCAGCACAGACCTTGATTGAAGCAGCTAGATGACATCATTTACAACATACATTTTCACAGTCATGGTCAAGCCCAATCCAACAGGTTATCTATAAACTGGCTGCGAGAACTTCCATTTGGACAAGGGACTCCATGCCCCCAAAGCCATTCTTTAAGAGCAATGGAGAGACAGCTTGAGCATCAAAACTGCACATCAAGTTTCTTTGAAGTAGCTGAAAAAGTGTTTATAAGTACCAGCATTTAAGAGAGATTATCTTCTTCCCATTTCAAGACTTTCAACTACGCAAAATAGTTGCCCTCTCTGCATTCCTAAGCACTGCAGAAGGTAACCACAGAGTTAACAGCATGTAACGTCACTCCAGTGCTCTCGATGCAAAACGCAGTACAGAGTAAGAGATAATAGAATCACAAGAAAATCTAGGTTGGAAGTTACCTCTGGAGGTTTTCTATTCCAATCCCCTTTTGAACTTCACAGGCCCTTGAGAAAGTTGCTATTCTGCCAGATCCTGGGTACTAAAGGCTTTTGTGCTGCAATAGGAAGACACCATTTTGCATATATGCATACACACACACGTCACAGATATGTACACACATGTATATCATTTTTTTCAAAAATTCTAGTTATGCTCCAGATTTTAAAAAAGGCAAAACCTCAACACCTCAACCTCTAAGTTTTAAGAGCTAAGCACACAATTTTTAGCAACTCATCTAAGAGTACTGGTCAGTGGCTTCCATTCGAGTCCAACCAAAACTTCCTCATTATATACAAATATTTGTCAGCATTTTGCAGTCCAGCTCAACCACAAGCAAACTTCTGATCATCACTAGAAGAACAATGCAGATTTTTTTCTCCGCTTTGCTGCCAAATGTTTGATGCAAACACTTACCTGGTCTAAACTGCCAAAGGTCCACTAAAAACTTTTCTGACTTCTTCCCTTCTTCACTGATGTCAGCAGAAATGTGAAAGGAGCTACGCTGTGTCATAATTTGAAGAAAGAATTTTGGCAATATCAGGATCAATACAAGGGCTTAATGGGTAAAGAGCAGCCAGAGCTCTTTCTGCTCACAAGGGCTAGTACATACACATGTCACCATTTATTGCATGGATTTCTCCCCCCTTCAGTGCTGGAACATGCAGTGGGGACAATTTCCCATAAGGGTCATTATAGTAGTGTAAAGGTAATGACGTTGACCCAGCAGGAACATACGATAATTTTTTTTCTCCTACTGGTCAGCTTTTAAGTCAGATTCTGCTACAATTAGTACCAACAACCTGTCACTGGGCTTTTCTTTAATTTATCTAAAAATGAGATAAAGTTCTATTTTTAAAAAATAGTTAGAAGTAAAGGCTGTGAAAGTGCAGTTTGAGGCACTCAAAACTCTAGGCCACCTCCCAGAGAGGTTGTCCAGAAGAGAGACAGCCTGTTCCATCTCTGGTCCTACCCACCCCCCTCCATAAATTCAAAAATACACAAATGCACCCCTGCCCCCAAATCTGGAATGTGGGCACACAAACAGATCTTGGAGGCTGAATGCAAATATAGATCAGAGAGACACTGAAGTGCTTAAGGACAGAGAGTGAACTAGACCAGTAATGTTTCATTCCGTATCAGAAACGATCAGTCTATTCTTGGCAAATAACAAAAGGCAAAAAGCAAAGCTTTACGTATGAGAGATCAAATTATGTCCAATACAATTCAGAAGAATGCAATCCTAACATGTAAGAGCATTTGTTGAAGGGGAGACAGCATCCCCAATCCCTCCATGTAAACAAAAATCTCAGCCACCTCAGCAGCTATTTTTGTTGCCATTCTGAAGGGGTGAAGAGGGTTTTTTTCCTTTAATAGCAACCATTGTAATCTATTCAAATGCAAGTTACTAACATAAGAACTGACAGTTGCAAGGCTGAATTTCATTGGAGCCATAATCATTTATGACACTTTATTACAACAACTCCAAAACATATGGTTACCTTATTAGAAATTAAAATTTATTTTCATATAAATCTCAGCATGACATTACTCCAAAAGAACTAAAGTTACTCCAGGGGATGGCAAATCATTTCACTTTTCAGGGTGTGGTAGTCGGAATATGAATTTAAAGTAATTCACTTGTAAATATAAAAGCTGTTTTGATAACACAAATAATAGATCTAGAGCGACGTAAGGCACAAACGTAATTTTCCAACAATCTCCTGAATCTTCTTAGTATAAAACTTTTAACATTTTGTTTGAAAACTTTCTGTCCACTAGCGAGTATATCATCTCTGCCTTTGAATGTATGCATTTGCTTGGCAAGAGAGAGGGTCTATTTTGTTCTCAATTCAGTCTCCTCCACTAGCAGCTCATAGTACAAGGAAACTGCAGTCTCATTTAATAAGTCCATAAACCCACAAATGCAGGAGACTGACTGACAAACGCCTGCCTTTTGATCATGTTATGAAAGATGAATTTGAGTTCATGCAATGGTTAAGATTATCATTAAAAATAAAAATTCTTCCTCCACAAAAGCAATAGGCAGGACAAATTTATTATATGCATTACATCACCAAGAGAAGGGACTTGCACTGATAAACAGGATTACATACATCAATGGAAGTTTAAAATTGACACTGTCAGGTAACTGAAGTCTTAAAAAGTAGGTTAACAAGCGTCTTTCAAAGAAACTGTGAACTTTTAAAAAAACAACCTGGCATCAAGTCACATGTTTATAAAAAA
>VYZV01043866.1:6924-20732 GCA_013401275.1 Pandion haliaetus | reverse complement strand
CAAAGTCATTTCTAGAAACATGATGAACTTTCCCACTTTCTCCTATAAAGGCACGACTGGCTGAAGTTCTTTCTTCCTGATTTTCAATACTTCTCAAAAATGTGTCAAAATCTCTCTCTGCTGAAGTAACTGTAACTTCATCTCTTTAAAGGCACTCCACTGGAAGTACCGTAAGAGATAACTAAATACCTTACCAAATCTGACAACAGGAATTTTTTTCCCCCATTGGTGTATTTTTGATGGATTTTTCCTCTATTAATATCCAAGAGTCAATTTCCATTTGCCTGAGATATATAACCAGTCATTTTGGTAATTCTTATTTCTTCTGGATTTTCTCTCCTTGAAGGAAGGGAACCGGAAACCCAGACGTACCATCAGCTACTTGTATTCCAACTTGCGCTTATATAAATACAAGAATAATTTCTGCCAATTCTGGCTGGTCATAAAGGAGCAAACTAAAAGTTCTAGTTCACTCACCGATCCTAAACTTTCCTTACATCCCCTAAAGACAGCTAAGAAAAAGACACCCTGGACTTCTAAGATCTAAATGCCAGATTCAGAACTTTGTTCACATCCCTTGCTTTGATATTCTTTAAGGAACTTCAGAAGACTTTAGCTTATAATAAATACGGTTTTCATCTACAGTAAGCAAATTTTCATAAGGCTATCCTGAAGCTGTTGCTCTCAGAGGGTTTTTTAATTTGCTTTTAAACATGTGCTTCAGTCATCTACTAATTTAAGACTTGGGTGTTGTCATTTCAGTGCACTCCAACTTTATGAGCCTGATCACCTAACATTGCGTTGCGAGGTCATTTTTAAAAAAACGTAACACATGTTAGCAAGGAGGACACCTTCTCAGCGTCAATGTCCAACTCTACACTTAGACTTCAGGTTAATTTTATTAACAACCAAGGTATCTTCCTTGTACTCAGTTAGCTCATTCTTTCATTGTAATCCAACTTGTGAAAAAGAACCAACTCCGTTAATGAAAACTGCAGATAGCCCTCTAGTCTTCATTCATTTCACAGTCTGGTAAAAACCACTCAAGTATTCCAGATACAGCCTTGTCAAGCCTGGGTACATTTTATACTGGTTAAAAAGGGTGCAGTTACACTGCCTTTAGCCATTTATGCAATCACAGTATTTGACTTCTCATTTTTGCCTTTATAATTATAATCAAAACTGAACACTGGAACCCATCTTCCCAAACTTATCCATTCAGCATCTAATTTATACTCAGCAAGCAGGATTACTATTCTGTTGGCATTCCAGATAATATCCAAGAGACAGCAATTTTTATAACATTTTCTGTGTCACCGTTTCCACTAAGACTATGACACCCTAGTCTATTTCCTGCTTCTTTAGAATAATTATTCTCCTTTGAACTTATACACAGTATTAGTTTCAAATTTTATTATTATTGGTAGATACTACTACTCAGAACTGATTGTGATGGGCTGACCCTGGCTGGACACCAGGTGCCCACCGAAGTCGTTGTATCACTCCCCCCTTCAGCTGGACAGGGAAAATATAACAAAGGGCTCCTGGGTCGAGATAAGAACAGGGAGAGATCACTCAACCAATTACCGTCATGGGCAAAACAGACTCAACTTCGGGAAAATGAACTTAATTTATTGCCAATCAACCAGAGTAGGGTAATGAGAAGTAAAATCAAATCTCCCGACACCTTCCCTCCAGCCCTCCGTTCTTCACGGGCACAACTTCACTCCCGGATTCTCTACCTACCCCCCCCCAGCGGCGCAGGGGGACAGGGAACGGGGGTTACGATCAGTTCATCACACGTTTTTCCTGCCGCTTCACCCTCCTCAGGGGCAGGACTCATCACACTCGTCCCCTGCTCCAGCGTGGGGTCCCTCGCACGGGGGACAGTCCTTCATGAACTTCTCCAACATGGGTCCTCCCACGGGCTGCAGTTCTTCACGAACTGCTCCAGCGTGGGTCCCTTCCACGTCGTGCAGTCCTTCAGGAGCAAACTGCTCTAGCGTGGGTCCCCCATGGGGTCACAAGTCCTGCCAGCAAACCTGCTCCAGCCTGGGCTCCTCTCTCCACAGGGCCGCAGGTCCTGCCGGGAGCCTCCTCCCGCGCGGGCTTCCCACGGGGTCACAGCCTCCTTCAGGCATCCACCCGCTGCAGCATGGGGTCCTCCCTGGGCTGCAGGTGGATATCTGCTCCACCGTGGACCTCCATGGGNCACTGATTGGCTCAGCCTTGGCCGGCGGCGGGTCCACCTTAGAGCTGGCTGGTGTTGGCTCTGTCAGACAAAGGGGAAGCTTCTAGCAACTTTTCATCAGAAGCCACCCCTGCAAACCCCCCCCGCTACCAAAACCTTGCCACAGAAACCCAATACACCAATGTAACATATCAGTGTGTTAAGCTAGGCACTATAAAAATACCACATTTTAATATAGGATGGATTGTTACTACTGTCTTAGGATATTGTATTTATATTTATTTAATTATATTTACCTCTCATCCAAACCTGTAAAAAATATTTCATCTTTCTCAGCATGTGTCAGTTACAATAGTCCTTATACAACTTTCTGCACCAAAATACTTTGTTTCTAGGCTCTTTTTTAATCCCAGTGAGTCAACATTTTACGCTGTGATCAGTTCATGGCAAATTTAACACTTACAATTAGCCATGAGGGATGACTTCCCAGGGTTAACTTTCATCACAAGTCCCGAGTCCCAGATCAACCACTCTTCTCTAACAGCACTTTCCCCCAAGCACAAGCTGCTGATTAGTGTCCAATATCACATCATGGCCCTATGAATTCTTCACTGTTTATTTGCCACCTCTGAAATTCATCAGTAGACTACCCTAACTATCCAGTTTGTACCACTGGAGCTGTCACCTTTTGTAAAAAATTCTCTGGAAAAAACTATATTGCTTTTGTTCTCTTGTTATCAATTCAAATATGAACTGTCTCCATTCAGAATCAGACTCCTTCTTACGTTTTCAAGCTTGAAGGCTGTTAAAAGAATATAGAAGAAAAAATAGTAACGCTCCAGTTCTGTAACTTGTGTAGAGGCTCTAAAGAACTTTTCATTGTTCTCCTCTCATTAGGAATACACAATGATAGAACACCCACAGCATCTCTAGATTGCCTTGGCCTTTATTATTATAAAAGACCTGTGAAACACTGTTTCCTACCTTTTAAAAATGCCGTCTGAAAGTGACAACTTCAATTTCCCGTAACATTTCGGAAAACTTGTTCAAGAACTCTGTAAGTGGGAAGTGGAAGCCATTCCTGTTACGAGCACGCATGGTGCCACAACACTGTATGTTACCAAGCTTTTACTAAACAAATGTAATTTAAGGTTAACCAGCAGGGAAAAAAAAAAAAAAAAAAAAAAAACTTGATGGTATAGAAGAGTAAGGGTTCACTGTGCCTCTGTCAGAGTAGTCATACCATTCATTGGATCAGAGGCTTTTCCAAGTACTTTTCTTTTTCAGTGAAGATGCGCATTTAGCACTTCAAAAGAGCCAAGAGGTGCGTACCAAGGAAGTGGGGGCTTGCATTTCTTAGACCCTGGTCTGCATTCTCCCCAGCTGGGGTTTTGGAGGCAAGAAAGGAATAAAACGCTGTCTACTCTATCTTAGTTCATATTGGGCCCGAGTGCTTTTCCTGCTCTTCTGGCAAATAAAGGCCACCTCATATTTGCATTGTAACATGAAGAAATAAGCTAGCTGTGTTCTTCTCACATTTAACAATCCCAATTCAATACCAACTTTAGGTAAATATTTTAATTCATTCTGATTCAGAAAAACAGTCAGGAATGCACACAGGCCCACTGACCGCAACAACCATGCTTGTATTTCTGATTAAACAGGGAGGGACCTAAGCCCTGACTTAAACATCATGGGAGCAATTACTTATCCCCAAGCAAGCCGAATGGAAAAGAATGCTAACATCTGGGTTTTATTAATTCTTTAGTGTGAAATGGATTATAGGGTTCCTTTAAAATATGTACACAGATGGCAAAACCACCCGCCGATACCGTAGTGGGGTCTCTGAATCTCAGCCGTGGGTGGCAGCGAGTAGAGGGCATGCATTCCGATTGCCCAGGTAAAAATAACTGAATTACTAAGGCTTCAGAATATTCAGCAAAGTCTTATCTGACACAGTCAGCTCCTCTCTAAATATAAGAAATGGCTTAAAATAGAATCATCACATCTGAGCAAGCAGGCAATTGGAGAGGATTTGACAGAAGCACACAAATTCTTAAATAGTTTTGATAATCTAAACTAATTTCAGGCCAACACAGATGACACGGCAAGTGAGCATGAATTAAAATTACAGATAAACACACTCAGAACAGATGTCAGAAACCATCTTCCCCACACATACACAGAGTCATAAATGTGCACAACAGCCCTTCAAAGTCATTCAAGACATTCAAAATATAATTAGGCACTACCAACAGGGGAATTAAATATTGAACAGTGTGTTTAGATTTTTGATGGGCCTGATGACCTCTGTTCCTTTCCCAAACATTTCTGATAACATTACTCTCTTCCTTTATCAAGGCTGCTGAAATGTTTGCTCCATTTTTTCTTAAGAACGTATTTGTATCTTTCTACTGCTTTCTTCTGACTCTAGAATGACCATTAATAAATGTACGAAGACAATTATGAAGAACATCAGATTTCATGCTGGCAGACATAAAACTGTCACCTCTGCAGCATCAGGAACTGCACAGCTGGCTATGGCTTAGCGGTCCCAAGTCAGGTTACCTAAACTTAAACAGTTATTCCATTTTGGGACACCTGAACGTTGCTCTTATTCTTCCAGGCTTCTCAACATCTTCAGGTTCCAGTTCCCAGAATTCTCTTTTCCAGAGCAGCATGCTAAGCTGGTTTTGTGCTGTCATCCAGTTTTTTAAGCACCTACCGTATTTGGTAATTTGGCTTAATTATTGATTGAAGAATGCAAGAACTCATTCAAGACTACAGCTGGAATCAATGTACCTTATACCCAATGATTCTTATACTTTTTTTATGGGCAGCACTAATGTGCCTCTCATTTTTTCTGAGGGTTTCCTTGTAACACCTGTAACGCTTTCTGTACATCTTACAATATCCCTAGCTGCTCACTTCAAAAACTGGAAGACACCTGTTCTCTTGCTGTTCGAGAAGCTACCCTTCAGCAATCCACATGTCACTGTTCCACGTTTCAGAGGCTTCTAACAAGAATGCTGACGATGCTTCCATTAACAGCATTAGCAATGTTCAAAAGGTCTAAGGTAATTTCAACCTCAAAATCTTTACTGTTGTTATGATTTAACCCCACAGTTACTACATAAATGTGTAAAGTAAATCTGGGGGACAACTCATAGGAAGAGTCATAAAATTTGTACTAGCAATTATGCCCTTTCATAATCTGAATCAGTTTTTAATGAGTCATGAGCAAGGAAGCACTCTGAGCAGCAGTTTTTACGCCTTCAGAGACTGTGGTCCCAGAACTCAGTGGTCTGACATAAAACAGTAACTTCATAAATTCTTTCAAGCTGCTATATCAATGCAGACCTTATTACATACTGCTTGTGTGCATTAGAATAATGGTACTGCACAGCCTCACAAGCTTATAAAGATTTTTTTTTCCAGATATAAAGCTCTTCTAAATCCTAAATAACATTATAGCTACATTTAGAAATAAACTAGTTCATATTTATCAACCTCCATTAAATCTTAATAAAACTAAAACCTTGAAATAACTCATACCTCACAGCAATGAATGAGAAACACTCGATTTCTGAAAAAGCAAAACTCAGTTTCACAGCTAGACAGAGGGAGAAGAGAAACATGCTAACTGAAGAGCCTTCTCATTCTCTAATGGAAAAAATCAAAACCTCCTTAAAGCAAAACAAAGCAATACAAGTCAGGGTGGCAGAAGCACCATTTTTAGATTTAGATGTTGTTCCCTGCTGTAAAATGCACACTTCAGCTCACCAGTAGGATTCTCCACTTCCTGCTAACCAGTGTCAGCAGTCAATCTAAATCCATCAGCCAAACCATATTACAGGATAGCAACTAAAAATTACTTTCTCCAGAAACCAAACAGCTCTCATTACTTCAGTATTTCTTCACACACTCTCTTTTAAGGAGAGCATGACTGAAGCTGCTAGGGCTGTTAAGGCTATTCTTACATACTAAAATTGTGAGCATAACAACATAAAAATTCTCTCATGAAACTTTATTTGAATCACTCATTCAAAAGAGGAAAAAGCTACTCTTTCAAAATTATACACTGACTTTGGCAAGGAGAAAAACAGCTAAAGGGAACAATAAAACACTTTTTTGACACTATTTTTTGTATTAGATTTGTCCCTGGGATATAAAAAAAAGTAGCAGGCACGCTTTAAGAAAAATGACTGATTCTCAAAAAAAGTAGTAAAAAATTTATTTTATACACAATGATTCTTTGTAAGATTTTAAAATTAACTAAAATTTCTGTAAGCCTAAAAGAGAGCTTGATAATACTACACTGTCCTGCTGAAAAGTATAAAGTAGCCACAGTAGTTTAAGCAGACATTTATATTAAAGCACACAGATGAAGAGCAAAACTGGGTACACTCCACATTACATTCAAGGATAGATGCTACATATAGATCTGATGAGGCCCATTTTTGCATTCAGGTACAACAAACCACAAAAATAAGCGGTCATTGTATAGCAGAGTTCTTCCATATTCCACCTGCCCCGCTGTACGCCTTATACAATCATTTTACTAAAATCTAGAAATTGGCTTTTAGCAATATATTAGCTTTTGCTCTACTATAAACTCATGTAGCAAACCTGAGGAAGAAAAGGTATTATTTGCTGCCTTCGCTTTCCTAACCATTTACAAACAAGAATGACTATCTAGGAAGCCCCCCAGCTGTGTACATTACAGTATTCAACTTGGTCCTTTGCTGACTCACAATTTCCATCCCCATAAACACCCCAAATTTTTTTTTTTTTTCCTTGCGTACCCCATTTTATTTTAGGCACTTATCTATTGTTGTAGTCGGTATTACAGAGATTCCTGAAGAGGGTACACTCTCATACCACAGTATCATGAAGTTTCTGTGTTTCTCTGGGTTTTTTTTTTTTCCTTCCATTGATCCCCCACATTTACCCTTTCATTAAATGGAAATTCCTTTGCTGCAGCCAGAAAAGCACAAGCTGCAAATTTCCTACCCTTGTCCAATTCAGCAAAGGTATTCTATAATTCTACAGAACATGAAATTCAGTAGAAGGTTTCTGTTTCCACAACTAGATACTAAAGAAAGCACAAACTGATACAAAAACAGAACCTACCAGTCACTATTATGCACTGATAAACTTTACATAGAATTATTGGTCTCATTTAACATTACTAGGAAATTCTTACTAATCATCCTGTTGACTAACTAAAAGCCTAGCTAAGGGCTACTGCAAATTATTATCTGTATCATAATACAGATAATGTGAAATTTGCACATGATGTGCAAGTGATCCATGTGGGCTTCCAATAAATGCTCTGATTACTCAGGACGGTATTTACTACAATATTTCTTCCTCACTACTGTTGCTCGAACAATAGAAGTTGAATATAGTCTCTGAAAGAGGTCATTATTGCAAAACAGAGAAGCACTCTGTCCTTTCCCAGTGAAGGACATGTTGGTGTAGGGCAGGACCAGAAACTATGGCCTGCTTGCCATATCACAGGGCACCTGTTTGCAGGATAAAACCCATACCAAATATGGAATTCTTAATAAACATCCATTTTTAACAGTAGCACTCTACATATGATAAAATTATATACTACCACTTCGGGTTGCGTGCAACTGAAGCAAAAGTGTCAAGCAGCATACATATTCTATTTCAAGATATAAAAAGCAATTTAGGAGTGCTAATTTCAATTTATGTCTTTGTAAAGCTGACAAAATTAATCATATATTTAGGCATAATTTTCGAAAGAGTTTTAAAAACCAAAGATGAAATACAAAATAGGTGGTACTGTTTTAGCTGTCAGATAAAGCAGAATTGAAGTGGAAGTTTAATGTATCAATTCAAAAGCACCATGTATCAGAATTCACAGGAAGTGAAAGTACAATTCCTTCCTTTGCTTCTAGAGACCATCACATAGGTATACATATTCATGTTACTTTATAAATAATAAAACCGCTTTTGGGATGAATATCTAAAAAGAGTACCTATCATTAACAATAAGACAGAACTGAGTAATTGCACAACTTATCTTTCATCAGCTTTGAAGCTTTCAGATTTCTAATGCTTTTAAGTAATGCAGATAATTTTTTCAGTACTGCACTACATCAAACTGGGCCATCTGTTAAGAAGTATCATTAAGACATCAAGGGACAAAGAAGCAACAGTTACTGCTTGCTTCAATAGCTCAGATGTGCTGCCCCCTGCAACCACATGCATATGCTTGCAAGTCCAAGGCCTTAGTAAATATTTAACTATGCATATTTATTAATCAATATTTACTGGCTAAGGGAGAGATTCAGAGCCCCTTCACTGGCATCTACAATGACACTGGAGGAATTTACATACAGGCAAGATAAGTAGTCCAGCAGGCCCAAATAACCATCTAAGCCTGGAAATGCCTAACGCTCATTTGGCACACCTCTTGCTTGAAATTTCTGAGGTGCATCACTAAAGGCTGACACGCAATTCCTGCTCTGAGAGACCAGGCTCCCCGTAACCTCAGCTGAAACTCAGCACCAAGGGAGAGGTGCGGAACAGAGATACAATACAGGCATACACAGGGAATGATTATTCTAACACTTTTCACCAAACAGGTTACCAATTACAACACACTTTAAGAAGAAAACTTGTTTAAGTTCTCTAGCCTTGTGATGCCTGCATTTTCCTCATTTAAGGGGATATGCTTGACTAACATTTCAGCTATGTTTTGTTCAATCTGGTCCAGCATGCAACCAGGATTCACCAGGGCTGAAAGGGAACAAGCAAGAGAAACCTGCACCTCAACACCCCACTGCAAGGAGAAAAATGGGATTCTGTTCTCTAGGGTCATTTTTTCATTTTTATTCTGTAATTGTCCAGCTTAATTCATAACTGAGTCCTGAGAGAGCTCAGATCTAAATCAACCTCCAAATACTGAAACCTTAACATTACTGTGATTTTAAAACAGAGAGCTTAAAAACCCATTTCCAAAACCCTGTACATTCAGTGCAGTTGCCAAGTTTAAGCAACAGAAAATACCTCTTTTTCAAACATAACTTCTTCCTAATGGGAATTCTTAAGACATACTGAGCCCTTTCTCCCCCAACTCTTCCTCTTCTCCCTCCCCCCTCTCTAATTCAGAGCAATTACAGCTTTGTATCTGGTAAGTCTTCTACCCAAAGGAGTATCACAGACTGGTTTCGTGAAGGCTAATTATAGACTCAGGTTTATAGAGGTACCTACTATCTCATTAAAAAGGAATTGCTCCTTCCAGTGTATCCCCCGCGTTGAATCAGCAACTTACATATTCCTTCCAAGAATGCATAGTGTCTGGCTTACCTCTACAAACACTGCAACATTGGTTCTCTGGAAGAACGTGATCTTTTTCTGAGCAGTTCAATGGCGGACAAGTCTCTGTCACTTTAACTAAAACTCCATTCTGAAAAATAAACAACATTTTTAAAAATGACACTGATGAAAACATGTGCAATGGCAAGGGTCACGTAATTTTCAATCTATAACTCTGGTAACCTCTAGTAACTACACTGGTAAGCTAGCAGGCAACAAGTTAAATTCATTCTTTACATCATAACATCAAAACTAAAGTAATCTACTTGGATGTTTCTATGCGGGAAGGGGAAGGCACTTAAGCTCAAAAGTCTCTAATAGTTTTTCCAAATACGTTGTCTCCAGGTATAGTTGTTTTCCCTCCAAGGAATTAAAGAATCTCACTCCAGATTTTTGTTAAAGACAGCCTTCCTGCTTTATGCAAGTCCAAGTTTTACTCCTCCTATTTCATATTCTACATAGTTCACTGATAAGGTACTCAACTCAAACAAACACAGCAGACAGAAGACCAACATTTTCAAGTGTCATGTGTTGTCCTCTGTGTCCAATTAAAAGTGTCTGTTCTTTAGAATTACTGATCACCTAATTTCCAAAAATTAGGTCCTTCAAAGATATGGCAAAGCAGAAATCCCATCCTGAGGTATCCATACAGAAACTGCTGTATAAAATGTAAACCAAGGTCAAGATATTGCTATGATTTTGATTTCTGGCAGATTTAGAGTAAGACTGTGCAGAGAAGGTCTACTTACTGGCAGAAATTTTTCTAAAATATTAGACAGAGCCTTTCTGGGGAGATTTTACACCAAATTTTACTCTGTCTTCTTCCCATCCAGGAAATCAGCTTCACCGTATCTCTACAGCAAGCAGGTGTCTTCTTCTAAGTTGTTTCTTAACATCTTGTCCCAAAATAGCTTGCTCTTTTCCCTTATCCCTCTCCAGCCTTCCCCATACCATAACTTACTTCTTTCAGCATCCTTTCTGCAGCTATGCCATCACTGCAAACTGGCAAGTGGAGCACAGATTAACAACCACGATTTTTGCTCAGTAGGAGCTACAATAACTATCCCACAGGACTGTCCACACCTGAGTAATCCCATTTTCCAAAGAGCTATGAAACTCCGCTAAGAAAGCAGGCAGCCTGCTATATTGCCAATACACCTTTTTAATATGAATCTAGTCCCTACTCCTCCCAAAATAGTTTTCATGATGCCTCAGATGATGGAACAAGAAGATGGAATAAGAACTTCTGCTTTCTTCAAAGAAATAAATTACATTTTCTAGCTATCATGATTGAAGAGAAAAGTTTAAATATATGATCCAAACACATCTAGGGCTAAGAAAGCAGAAGAATTCCAATACCAAAAAAAAGACAAAATATGTTATTAAAGCCACCATTCTCGTCATCTGAGGGATCAGATATGGGGCTCTGAACAGAGGATATTGACAATACCTATGTTTCTGCTCTGTATGGAGAAACACCCCTATATAGAGACACGCTTGCTAGCCAGAAGCTTGCTTTCACACCTTCAAGACCCTGTGCCACACCATGCCAAAAGACTTGCTCAGGTGTAAAACCCTTGCTGGTAATTAGCCTCACCACACATGCCACACTGATTCAGCTATGTCACTTCAGGCTCCAGAATTAGCTCTCACAACACCAAGCTGCCCTACAGAGTCATGAATGCAGAAATGCCTGCTGAGTCTACAACGTGCAAATGATGCACAAGATGCCCAGCAGCTAGCAGGACTTAAAATTGAGAAGTGCAGCAGAACTAGGGAATGCAAAACTGACCATTCTACAATCACTGGTAGTCACTGCCCTTGAGACTGCAATGTTAAGGCTAAGCAGGGTCAAGTCATTTTTCTCGCTTCCCAGTTGTCTTTACTGGCAAGTTGCATCAGTTGCCATCATGAAAAATAATATAAAAAAACCCCGCAGGCATCAGGTTTTTTCTTTTTTTTTTTTAAACGAAAAAAGAGCAGCTCCCTACAGCATCACGTACAGCATGCACCACTGAAGCAAGTGCCCACGCAAGAACAGTGAAGTTAATGGAGGTATTAGGTCTCCTCCTGATCTCACTTCCATAAATGAAAGGGAGAATCCCCCACGGTTGCCTGTGCAACTGCAGCAGCAAAAGTGATAAAAGAACCAGACACACTCAGCCGTCATTTACTATCATGTTTTCAAACTACCAGCTGGAAAAGCTCTGGCTATAACTCATAGCCTATTCAAGCTCAGACAAGACAACTGCAGCAGAAAGGGTACAGTGTGTCAACATATAGACAAAAAGTGTTGACTGACAATAAATCTGGTCAAAAAGATGGCAAGAAATCAAGAAATCCTATGAAAGTCAAATCAGTGATCAGGATGAGCCAAAAAGCCAAAGACTACACCTTCTTTACGGAATCATAGGGAGATAAAAACACCACAAATTGAGAATTCCATTCATTTCATGACAGTAAGATTTTATTTCCCTAAGTTTCCCGTTTTCTGCAGAATTTGCATCTTGGGAAAACAAGTCAAACATACTTGTAATTAAGTTTTAAAACAATTAAAATGTTCCCATGTTGAGTATTCTTTGGATTACAATCAATTCGTTATAAACTAGTACAGATCCAATTTTAAGAATTATCATCATTAGATTTCAGATTTTATCCACTGAGATATGTAAGAATAGTTCACACTTCAGAATTATTGCTTCAGGCAGCCTTAGAAAAATTACTAACTTTTTAGCCTCAATTCACATATGTAGTCATAGAGTCCGGACAGAAATAGATGTCAAAAAGACATTCTTCTGGAACAATTAGGTCAAGCTCCAACTGTGACATATAATCCACAAAGAATGAGATCTGGAGTCAAACATTTACAACAAGGTAATTAAATTTCTTGTAATTACAACATAAGTACATAAAAAAGAATTGACTATAAGCCTAATCAGTGACATGCAGTGAAAATCTGAACCACAAACAGCTCATCTCAGATGATCAGCTTTGGAAAATAGCAGCAAGATTTCAGATAAGGCTACTTTGGGGTTTTGTTGTTGTTTGGGGGGTTTTCCCCCCTCTTGTTTTAGCTGTTATTGATCAGTCTTTCAGGAGAAAGTTCCAAAGTGTGTCCTTAGCTGTCACTCGAGGAACCACATTGGTCCTTATCTTTATGAAAAACTTTTTAGTCAAGCTTCCTGAAAGTCAGTGGAGCCCTGTCCATCTTTCTAGCATTTGTATGGCTCTCTGACTGCCCGGTCCCAGTATTAATGAAAAGGAATTTATTCTTGTACCCTTTGCTGTCAAATTCGTCGTCCGGTTATGAACAGGTATCATGTCATTCACAGGCATTAACCCAGAAGTCAGCTGACCAGCAGTAAATTCCCAATCCAACAAAAGCTATAGAATTCTTTCCACCGACTTCAAATGAGCCATATCACCATATTGGTGAAGTCCACAAACCAAACTAACCACTTACTGAATGCAGAAAGGTGCAGTTTCCTACAGCACAAACACACTTGCATTTTTTAGAGGGACCTCAACAGGCTAGACAAATGGGCTGACAAGAACTGCAAGGAGTTTAACAAGAAGAAGTACAAAGCCCTGCACTTGGGAAGGAACAACCCCATGCACCAGTGCGTGCTGGGGTCACCCTACTAGAAAGCAGCTTTGCAGAAAGGTACCTGGGGGTCCTGGCAGACACCGAGTTGAAGATGAGCCAGCCATGTACCCTTGCAGCAAAAAAGGCTAACAGTAGCTTGGGCTGCATTAGGCAAAGTATTGCTAGCAGGTCAAGGGAGGTGAGCTCTGCTCTTGCCCTCTGCTCCGCGCTGGTGAGGCCACACCTGGAGTGCTGGGTCCACTTCTGGCCTCCCCAGTACAAGAGAGAGATGGAACAACTGGAGAGAGACCAGCCACAGGCCACAAAGATAAGTAAGGGACTGGAGCATCTCTCACAGGAGGAAGGGCTGAGAGAGCTGGAACTGTTTAGCCTGTCATGGTTTAACCCCAGTCAGCAACGAAGCACCACGCAGCCGCTCACTCACTTCCCCCCCACCCCCCAGTGGGATGGGGGAGAAAATCGGGAAAAGAAGTAAAACTCATGGGTTGAGGTAAGAACGGTGTTATGGGTTTGTGTGGCGCGGTTTTCCTTGGTGGCAGGGGAGGGGGGCTGCAGAGGCGGTCCCTTTAAGAAGTTGCTGGAAGAATTCGCTGCCCCAAAATGTCGGACCCGCGCGCCAAAATGTCGGACCCGCCTCTAGGCGGGGAGTGATGGTGG
>VYZV01043862.1:5946-16638 GCA_013401275.1 Pandion haliaetus | reverse complement strand
GGGCTCACTAAGTTGACTCTACTCACTAGATGATAATGATAGTATCTTAAATATGGGCCTGGCATCTGAAGAACAAAGGACTTTGAAGTATAATCCTGATTCAGCAGAACTCTTAAGAAACCTGGAAAACTTAAAAAAAAAAAAAAAAGGCATTGCAATGTTTAGCATATGCTGCCTGTGACACTTGTCAGAGAGAAATTCTACTTGTGTGAAGTTTCAGAAGCAATTGCTTTGATTTGGATCCTACTTGACTGTAGCAGTGCAGGCTTGGGCTGGGAAGGAATGACTACATTCCATCAAATCATAATACTTAGAAGTGTCAGGCCTGAAAGTGAATTAAAAAGTGTTGAAGTGGTGGTGAATAAAATCACAATCTTAATGTATTTGGCCTTGTGTACAAGATCTAAAGTACGGTTTGAAATGCATAATGAAATATTGGTTATGTACACTACTTAGAAGTACTTACCAATATTTAAAAAAATTGAAATAAGTATTTCAAACCCAATAAAAAAAAAGAGAACAGATTGAAAAAAAACCAGCATAAAACTGGATTTTTGGTGGCAAATAAACACTGTTCAGTTTACCATTCTTATTTTTAAACAGGCAAAGCTTTCTTAATTTTTTACCTACCTTTTAAACACTTAGTTGATGGGTGTATGGGAATATAACTTTCATGTCATTCAATTCTTTAAGTGACTGTTCCTTGAAAATACCCAGCATAACTGTAGCTTAAGGTGAAGCTAGTAACTGTTTTAACCTTTCCAGATGTCAAAGGATTTTTAAATCTTCTGAAACATTAACATCACCGCTGGATAAATGGGCTAGGTGTTCCTTTTTTGTTAAGGAAAAAGAACATCACTATAATGGACAGACAAATGGTGGAAAATGTGCTTAATCCCCATTTCAGTACGTTTAATTGCTGTTGTTGCCTCAGCACAAATGCTGGTACTAAATTAAATGCATGTGGAAATACGCTGTTCAGCAGTCTAGTGTGACATGGTAATTGAGCTATATTTTTGGTAAATGTGAATTAGTGATGGTTGTATGCTCCATTTTATACTAGTAAGCAAATAACTTCCTTTTTTATAATTGGTCTGCTTCTGCCCTTGGAAATATTTGAGCCTTAAGGACTGAAAACTAAGGACAGAAAGAGGGATGAATACCCAGGGAGCTAAGGGTAACATAGCAATCTGATATAAAAATGTAATGAGCTTTCTTTTGACATTGTAATTTGTTTTAGCAAATTTTTCTAGTGAACAAGGCCAGAAGCTGTATGTAAATGAGCTTTACTTGTGACTTGTGCTTGCCAGACTGCTGCAGCTGTAGGGAGTGTTAGGGTGATGAAATGATATTGCACATAATGGGGTTAATGAAGATTACAAGTTACTTCCTTCAGGGAAGTATACTCTGTTCATTTTTTTGTTTTGTTTTAAGCAAGCTTGTACTGAAAGTCAGACGTTAAAGCCTGTGTTTAAAATATTTTGAAATCTAAGTGGGGTTTGAGGCAACATATCACAAATTGCAGGTGGCTAATTAGCTATTGTGATCTTTTGTGATTGGTTGTACTTTTTTGCCTGTGTAGTTTTCACTTCAGAAACTAACATCTTATGAGCAGGCCTGCAGTTTCCTGTATAAGTGTTTCTTGTAAACCACCCCCAAAAAGTGGCTTAATGTAAACTCAAGAGAAAATAATTTCTGTTCATTTTGCATTTTCTGTTGCAGGTGGTGATGGTCAGGATTTTAATAACTTCAACTTGCATGAAACACATTTTTCCCTGAAAAATATTTTGAATTTGTTAGTTTTAGTATTTTTTTTAAGGAAAGCATTGCAAATTTTTGCTTAGACTTTCAAAGGTTTCAACGTTGCTTAGAAAATTAGGTAGCAGAAAATGGTGCAGCTTTCTACCCTAGTGCTTGTGGTGCTCTAATTAGTTATGATAATCCTGGTTCAGATCCCATTTCTGTTCAAAATTAAAGCAGAGATGATGTGAACTTGTCTCCTGCAAGTTCTCCTTTAGCCATTTACTTCTCATGTGTGCTGGGTTGATTTCTTTAAATTTCTTCTTTCTAATTTATGTGCTGCTGTTCTAGTTTAGCATATTCCAGTTAATAGGAATGGAACTTTACTTCCCTGTTCCCCTGCCACCATCTGTGGCGAGTGCTCAAAGACACATGTTACAGTCACTTTCTTTCCCTTTTACAGTCTGTGCCGATGAGTTTTCCATTCTGTCCAATGAAGATATGGGTCAGTATTATGTGGGTCTGTCAGCATCATCGAAACAGCTCTGTGGCTGCCTTACCATTTAGGCTGTACTGTGAACCACAACAGGGGAAAAACCCTGCTGAAACCAACTTTTTGAGCAGGATTTTATTTAAGCCGAGCCCCACAGGTAATCGTTAGCACAATTTAATGGGGCAGCAGGGGCCTCCCTCATGCAGATGGACAGCTGGGGGGTAGTTGTCTGGAACTCCTCTGCTGACATCCCTGTATGTCAAACGGAGCAGTGGTGGAGAGGGAATCTCTACCAAGTTTCTGGGTTTATTTCATCTTTGCCTGATCCAAAAGTATTTGGTGTATTCAAGTTTCAGAAATAGTTTCTGTGACGCAGAGAATGTGTTTTGAATGTGGGTTTTACTGGAAAAACAAGCAAACAGTTATGTCCAGTTCGAATGCAATTCCAGTTGTAATTTGGTATAATTCAACAGTTATGCCATTGACTTCAGTGAAATTGAATTGGATGAAGAGTGTTATATCCTGAACATATGCATAAAACTCATCTGCAAATGCATGATATCAAGCATTTTGGGATTCTGTATTTCCATGTGAAGGCACATAAGTGAAAGTTTAAGCCACCACATTTTCTGTAGTTCATTTTCTTCACTGCAAAAATGGAATTTTTTTTTTCTCCTGCATTAAGTAGGCTACCTCCTATACTTTTCTATATTTTTATGCTGAGACAGAAAGAATCAAGACTGTTCTATGAAAATGTCTGATTCTCCTCTTGATAAATAAATATATTTGAAGCCAGTTATCTAAGTGGTAATGTTGGTGACCTTGTCTGCTCCAGGTTAAAGAAGGAAGGTTAGAACAACACTTGGAATAATAACCTTTCCTTTAAGTTAACAAATTCATTTTTGTGTCTGGTAAGCACTTTAACAAAATGTGTTTATCTTTATTAAGCAACAATTCCAGCAGATGCTCCAAAGAGGAGGCTTCTTCTATCAAATGTGTAGGACAGGCTTTTGTTCATTTGGGTTTTTTTACGCCTTATGTACTGCAGTATTTGAAAAGATGGTGCCTACAGGAGCAAGGTTATTTTTTAATGTTATTTATAGACCTGTTTATTGACTGGAAAAGATTGTACTGAAATGTCTTCTTAAAGCAAATAAAACATGACTGCATATGTGTGCCAATTCTGCTCGTTCTTTATTTTCTTAAGTTACTAATCCCATACTGCTGTGCTCATGTAGGTTGTTTAGAGAAACAAATGACATATGTTGTAGCACTTAACAAGCTGAAGTAGAGCCAGGATAAAGACAGAAGGTGTTTGTTTAGTTTTGAATAAAGCACGGTATGAAATAACTTACCACAGTGATAAAGGATAGACAAACATGACATGCTTTGCAGTCAGTGGCCTCAGAACTAAAGCAGTTAGCAATGCCCATATGAAACAAAATAATTATTTGACTCAACCTTTGTTGTTCAAGATAAATAATACTTCTAATCACTCCTGACAAAGGCCAGCAAAATGGTTTACTTCTAAAACAAAGACATGTGAGGCACTCTTAGTGCATAATCTTGCAAGCTATGTCACAAAAGAAAGGAGAAGAACTTCAAGTACATAAACTATGCCTTTCAGCTGTTGCCCAAGCTGTGTTTACTGGAAGGGTACATTCCCCCATGGATAAAGTCCTGAGATTAAGCCTCAGATACAATCAAGAGACAGAAGAAGTAAGAGGTGAATAACCAATTAATTCCAAGATCAAAGTAAGTTACTTCAGGAGTGCAAAGATATTTTCCTCCTCCTCTTAAGTTGGCAACAAAAAGCTCATCGTCTTGCTGTGGCCCTCTGCTGAGGTCTTGCTGGTAAAATAAGTTTATCCAATCTACTTTGCAGTGCATTTATGTGGGGCTTTACCATAGTCTTTGGTGTGGTCACTTGAGGTTAATGTATTCACAGTGTTACTACAGTGTTATAACTGACCTCAGAAGGTTGCAGAAAAGGACTAACAGGAACCTCATGAAGTTGAAGAAAGGGAAGTGCCAAGTCCTGCGTATGGGGAGGAATAATGCCATTTATTGGTGTAGCCTGGGGGCTGACTGCCAAAAACTACCTGGAAGTCCTGGTGGACAAAAAGTTGAACATGAGCCAGCAATGCATCCTTGCAGCAAAAAAAGGCTGACAGCATCCTGGGCTGCATCTGGAAGTGTTGTCAGCAGGTTGAGGGAGGTGAGAATTTGGATGTCTGAGCAAGGTTTTATTCTTAAGATTCCTTAGTTTCAACCTGTCTTCTATTACAGCATATTTCATTTGTGCTTTTCTGCTGCCTTAAGCCACATTTTCTCTGTTCTGCGCTCTCAGCCTATGTTTTTAATTTCATTCTTCCCTTACCTGCTTTTGTGCTCCATTTAATAATTTACCTTGTTTATCCTTATAATAACTTAAATTTAGGTATTGCCAGTAAAATCACTCTGATGCCTTCCTTCAGCTGGGTTGTGCAATGGGTTGTTGTTTCTGTTGGAGGAGGAAAGAGGAGTATTTCTAATACAGTTCAGTTTATTTACAAAGACTGTACAAAAGCAGGTTCCTTGGAGCACAGCAGGAATCGACCATGATGTTGGTTATAACACCTAGTCCTCACTTAGGAAAAAATACGCCTTTTTCTTGGGTGATAACAGTGCTTGTTCAAGTTGCCCCTTTTTCTTCTTTGCAACTTCTTTGATTGCTTTACTGGGCTTGTCTTACGCAGAAAGGCACACTTCCACAAATACTATCCAGTGAAACCTCGCCATTAGCTGTGCACATATCTTTGTGTGGTAATCTATGCCTGTGATGGTAGTGTAGTGTTACTGTTCCATTAAAATAAAAAGTGTATTTTAAGCTATAATTTCTAGAAGTTGGAATAATTTCAGGGAATAGTCTATGATGCTTTCATTAAATATGTAGCCATTCTCAAAGTCAGGCTTGGTATCTTTCTGTGAGTGTGAGCGGAAGAAATTTCTAACTTGCACATTAAACTTTTTCACCATGTCAGTTGACTATTATTACCCCAGTATAGGCAGAAAAGATAGGAAATACAGTTTACTGGGACCATTACCTCTTAGTATATTTGTACAAAGATGATACATTTTGTATTATGAAATGTAAGATTTAGGACCATGAAATCTTTTTGCTTTATCAAATTGAAGTTTATTGCTGCCTCTAGTTTGACAGAATGTGATTTAAGATGATTTTGGTTAGAGCACATTAGTGTTTTGAGCTGTTGGCATTTCTATTGTTTTCCTATTGCATTGAAGACTTGTGATAATTACTCTTGATGGTCACCATGATTGTTTGAGAGGGGGTTTCAAATGAGGGTCCTAGGGCATTTTTGAAGACGTACAGAATAATAACAAATTCAAACCCCATGCTTTTTATCTAATCTAGCTGCATTATTCATTTGATTGGATTTGGAAAGGATTCTGGGCTAGTATTTAATTTTTGTGTTGTAATGAACATGCATGAAACTTCATCACATTTTCTTACCTTTTTAATACTTACATAAAAATCAGAGAATACTACCTTATCAGAGAATCAGAGAATATTACGTTGCAGCATTACCTTATCTTCCACAAAGGTTATGCTAGTACATTTAACATTGCATTTGCCAAAGAATAATATCACACATAAACCTGTTAACTACTGTGAGGACCAGCTTTGTGATACATTTGTTGTGCTTCTGAAGTTTCTTTCTAACGGTATGTTATGGGTTTGTGTGGCGCGGTTTTCCCTTGGTGGCAGGGGAGGGGGGCTACAGAGGCGGCCCCTTTAAGAAGTTGCTGGAAGAATTCGCTGCCCCAAAATGTCGGACCCGCGCGCCAAAATGTCGGACCCGCCTCTAGGCGGGGAGTGACGGTGGTAGCGCCTCTGGGAAACATATTTAAGAAGGGGAACCGGTAGTGGGGGGGGGAAACCTGAGAGGAACATCGCTGCCGACACTGGAATCATGGAAGTGGAGGGGGAGGAGGAGGAGCCTGAGGAGGCTGATGGCCCTGCAGCCCAGGGGGGTGAACGGTGGAGCGGAGGCTCCCGAAGGTGGCCGTAACCCCATGGTAAAAACCGCGCTGAAGCAGTGTGAGACGGGAGAGCAGCCCGCGGAAAGGACCCGCGCCAGGGAAGTTCGGGAAGAACTGAAGCCCGCGGAAAGGACCCGCGCCAGGGAAGTTTGTGAGGAACTGAATCCCGCGGAAAGGAACCACGTTGGAGCAGGGAACGAGAGAGGAATCTTCCCCCCTGAGGAGAGAAGCGGCAACGACGATGTGCGGCGAGCTGACTCAACCCCCATCCCCGATTCCCCTGCGCCGCCGGGGGGAGGAGGTAGAAGGCATCGATAGTGAACTGAGCCGGGAAGGCGGGAGGGGTGGGGGGAGGTTTGTTCTGATGTTTGGTTTCCCTTCCTAATACCCTTGTGTTTTGTTTCTGTTTTGATTTGTAGTAAATTAAATTGATTTTGTTTCTTCCCCAAGTTGAGCCTGTCTTTTGCCCGTGACCATAAGTGGGGAGTGATCCCTCCCAGTCCTTGTCTCGACCCACAAGCCTGCCTTTTGTCTGTTTTTTTTTCTCCTCATCCCAACGTAGCCAGGCGAGGGGGGGGGGGGTGAGTGAGCGGCTTCGTGGTGCTTTGTTACCGACTGAGCTGACCTGAAACCACGACACGGTAACATACACTTCCACTTTTGTGTGGGAAAGGTTAATCTTTTTTATAAATGAGGAACTGAGGAATGTAGATGTGGTGTTGTACACTGTTTATAGTCATTCAGAAAGTCTATTGCAGACAGAATTTGAAACTTTAATCACAGCCCTGTGCCTTGGTGACTCTATTATAATTTCTCTGACTTTGTTGTTGGAAAAATTTACTTAACTGCCTCTAGTATGTCTGTCTTGGACTCTATTTCCTGATACCATTTTAGAGAGTTGTACATAATTTAATGTAGTTCCCTTTGCACTTATGCAATGTGTACTATCATAGAATTGATGCCATCAGTAAATACTAAGTTTTCACTTAGATAGTGTCTGTTTCTGCGCTTCACAAAAGCGAGACAGGTAATTTGTAGATGAGTCAAGAGAATCTGATTAGGTGTTTGAGATCATATATACGTTGTGGGGCTGCCTTCTGCTCCTGAACATTGTGACTGGCAAGAGTTCTATGTCAGAATATATGTTGCGCTGTAAGACATGCCCCCCACCTTTCCTAAAGAACTGAAGTTACACTCTCCATGGGCTTTATTCAGTTTTCATTCCTACCAGTTGATCCTAGAAACTATGAAGGCTTAATGTTAACTATTTTGTTTTGTATAGAAATTTTCTTCTTAGACTGTACACTGTGTAATGTTAAGGAATGAAACCGTAGATTCTTCTTTGATACAGAGGAGGAGGAGACTATAAGTATTGTTATACATAGTTTAATTTAAAATGATATGATAAATGTAATACATGCCTTTAATTTTGTTTCTGATTTGCTTAGCCGTTCACTCCATATTTACAAAAATACACCTTTCATTTAGGTTACCATTTAAAAAGTATAATATTCTGTGAAACACATCTACGAAATGACCTTTTTTCACTTGAAATGCTCTAAAATCAACTTTTCATAGACTGTAAGCAGCACTCCAGAGACATGTTCTTTAATGTACTGGATATTGCTTTCAAAGTACTCTTAATTGCCTAAATTAATAATGGCTTTTTTTTTCCTTTGGTTCTTATAAGGGACAAATGAATTTGAATCACTCTCTAAAGAATTGAATCACTGGCCATCTTTTTCTGATTACTTTTTGCATTCATTATGAAATTAAAAAAAAGAAAATAGCAAGGTCACCTTCAGCATGTTTTTTGTTTGTGAGAAAAGCAAAGGAGTGACATGAATTCCACTTAACCAGTTCTTAGGAAAGAACAGAGACTGCAAAAACTGGGCGGACTTACGTCTGCTCTAGATGGCATATGTATATATATAAAGGCAATGTGATAGCTTCTGACTTTTTTAATGAAAGATATATTTTTATTAATCTTAAAATATTGATGTAATAGTACTGTTGTGTAAAAAAAGGCTAATAAAAACAGATTTCTGAGCTAATCTGAAAACTAGAGGAAAGGATAAGCCTGATTTGTGAGTCTTGTCTGTATTTTTTTAGGAATGTAAAAGTAAAGCAGATGTAAAATTTTCCCTANAACTCTACGCTTTATTCATTAATGTGAAAAATCTGCTTTATGGGATGTACATGAGTTTTCTGTGCTTCCATCTGGCAGCTCAGAAGAGACAGAAAATTAGTCAGGAACTTTATTAATCACTTGGGGATCAGCTGAGTATGTAATTAGCCCAGAACAGCTTTTTTAAATGTTGCATATAAGGTATGGTACATCAATTCCAGCTCAATAAAGCAGGCTTGTTTGCAAGCTTGAACTTCCAAAAGTAGTACATTCTGAATGCTGATATACCAGCAATGTGATAGAAAGCTCTTTACTGCTGGGTATCAGTGTCTTGGGTCCTTAGTGGTAGCACTCAAATTAAAAAGGGAAGTGTGGGAAATGAAAAGATGGAGAAATTGCAGTTTAGATAGCCTCAAGTGCTAGTGACAGACTATGAGAAAAGCAAAGTGTATGAGCATTCAGGTTTGTGCTTATGACTTGGGCTCTCATGGTACAGGGATGTGCCTTTTCAGGCTGTACCTGCCAATGATAGAAAAAGTATGAAAATACCTTATGTCCTCTTGTTAATTGTGACTACTGGAGTATTAACATAGTGGAACAAATGGAGCAGGTGGAAGCAAAATAAATACCTATGGTAATTTCATGTAATGGTGTCTTTAAGAAATTTTTTTCCCTCTAGTGCATTATAGCTGCTATGTTAATATTAAGTTAAATATTATTCTTAAACAAACCAGATGCGTCCTTTAATTATTAATTCAATAAAATGAATTAAGGGAGCAGGAGGACTATGAGTAGAATTTGGTGGCCTGTTTCAGTGCTTACAATTGCCTGTGTAAAGAAGCTTCAAATGGGTGTAATGTTTGGGGTTTTTTTTTTATATAAATGTATAATATATTGTGAAGGTGACAAATGCAGTCTGAATTTTTTGTTTAGAGGGGAATTCAACTGCATTTTGTGTGGAATTTTCCCTGGAAGAATGCAAGACTTGACATATTAATGCTAACGCGCTTCTAATGGTGTCTTTATTTTTTTGAAAGCCTGGCTGGCAGTTTCAGTAGTCCCAATGCGGTGTATTTTCATGAGACAGGGATGCAGTGGTTTGTTCTGTAAACTCTATTTTGCTGTTAGAGGCCACTTACTAGCTCTACTTTCAACTGAACCATAACAGGAATACTGCAAGCAATTATGGCAAACACCAGCTGTGGGAATGCTCAAGGTAGTCCAGCTTTGCAGTGAAGAGAAGCTTACATTATGGAAAGGCCAACTGAATTTATTAATCAGCAAAAATAATGCTACAAGATTGTTGTGTATAAAGTAGAGAGATACTTTTTAATTGCTTAAATTTTAACATGATGGATTTCAGGCTGTCTTGAAATGCCTAGATAACTGGAAGTGAAAATTCTCTCTTAGCATGGCAGAGTATGTATCACATATCGCCAAATTCCTTCTCTTAATGTTTTGGCTTTCTACAAGTAGAAGACAAATATTATTCTTTAAGATGATATAAATGTTTAGATATGGCTGGGTCTTCAGTGGCCTTTCAGTAGCATGTATGATTTTGCATGCTTTTAATCTGCGCATATATGCTGATGCATTAACAAAGGTACATGCTTTGCACTAAGATTTTAGTGTACGTTGTAATGTAGCACCTGCATACCTATAGGTGAAACTCAAGTCCGACGTGTAAAGCTGTCATCACCTGCACATACAGGTCAAGTTTATCAGCACTTCATAGTGGTTATTGGTACATCTGACTATATATGCAGAATTGTGTGTTGAGTCCTGGACATGTGCGAGTGAAAATCAGGCTCTTTCTATGCAAGTGATGAGCTCATGGGAAAAGAATTATACATAGAAGAACAATTCTAGGGAATAACTGAATTTTCATGTGTCGCTGTCATATAAAACTAAGGAGATTCACAGATAGATTTACCTGACACAACACACTAGGTCAAAGATAATTTTAGTTCCGTACCTCTTGTTCTTTGTATTATTGAGTCTTATTGTGTTATAGTTCAAGTGACTGGCTGCAATTGGAAAATGTAGAGCCTAAAGTGGCACTTAATTTCTATGGTCATTACCAAAACCAGAATTTGTTTTAATAAGCAGGGGGAAATTTCCCAAAGCAAGATTTCTGATATGCTTTAGGGGATTAATCTCACTTCCAATAGAAAAATATATCTGTTTTCATAAAGTATCATAAAGAAACATGCTGCCACAGCTGGGACTCTTAATAATCCCTCAGTTTGCTTAATTGCTTAGTGTTGCTTTTATAATTAAGACCCAT
>VYZV01043858.1:19801-37072 GCA_013401275.1 Pandion haliaetus | reverse complement strand
TAGGGCCCACTCAAGGACTTCCTAAGTAACTCTCACTACCATCTTAGTGAATATATCAACTCCATCAGTGATGCTGTGGGAAAGCCACCAGTGACAGCTTATCAGGTATCTCACTAGATGCATGAAAAAGCATTAAAGAACTTTTTTGTATGCTTTTTGTGACAGTCACTCAACAAATTATGTTGGTAGCATTGTAAACATTGGAGGGCTGCTCCTTTACAACTTAGGAATTCTGGTTCATACTAGGAAGTTACAACAGCAAAAGTGCAACATACTGTTGATACACACTAACCAAACCAAGCAGAATGGGGAGTACTTTATTTGAATCTCCACACTTTGACCACAAAGTAAGGTCATGGTGATGGCTGGAGCTGGGATAACTCTCACACTCTCTCTTCCTTCCCTGCTCCCCATTTGGCTGCAGAAAAGGACTTTGGGAGCAGATATTGCAAGATCTCTAAGGAAAGGTGACTGAACTGTAGAAGAGAAAAAACACCTTAAAAATCTGAGTTCACAGGGAAATCAACTACACTGCTCAAGAACTGCAGGAGGTAGATACCACTCTACTCATCTGCAAATGTGGTATTCAGCAAGAAGTACATGCAGCATGGTCAGTCACAAGTAAGGTACAGGAAAGAGACCTCCTGAGAGGCTGAAAGTCAGCCAAGGCCCACTGAGATGTTTTTTTACCGTCCTCATAGACCACCAAATTGGGTACCAACACTAGGATGAAAGTGGCATACACATATATTGCAAGACAAAGGTAATATGATCTGAAGGAGGCCCAGGAAGGCCAGATGTGCCCTAGCCTTGGAAATAAAAACATGGAAGCAAATAAAAGTTCACCTTGCAGCTGAAAAGATTTTCAGACTAGGAAAACAAGCTGCAGAGATGTAAGGATGCAATGCACTAGATGTCTTGAAGAGGTATCTCCAATTTATGCATGTTAGAGGCAGCTACCCAGATGTAAAGTTAAATAAGACTAAATTTGGATATGCGATATGAACTAATAATGCTGTAGACATTTCACACATTTAAAACATTCGTACAATCCATTTATTGAAATGAAATTACTTGAAAGAAAGAGAAGAACTTTGTCACAAGGGGATCAGTTTATACCAACTCAAGAAGAAGGATTGATGAAGATCGATGAGACAAGAGAAGCCCTACCTTGCTAAACTTGGACTTTCTGAACCCACTCCTTCTCAGGAGAAAAATCTAAGGAGAGGCAAACATTTCCGAAATCTCTGCAGAGTTTGTCTGTGCATTTAGTGGTATTTACAATAGCATGTTTTTGCTGAGCTAATCTGTAACTCAGTACCTCCCCTTTATGCTGGTATCCCAGAAAAGATGTGTTTAAGTTACAGAAAGGGTGCAAGTAGTCCACATGGTCTAAGGAACCTGCAATATCAAAAGGAGTTGCAAGAATGCTGTACTAAAAATAAGCATCTAAAAAATGAATTTAACTTGTTCTTAACAACTACTATGGCACCTTACATTACAATATAAGGAGTGAGGCAGGACTGTAGCAAAGTGGTTGAATGACCAGCTTTTCCTGGATAATTGGTAATCAAAAATCCAGAGTCTTCAGGAACGCTAAGTAGTTTGGGAAGCTTAGCTACTATGTGCTAAATAAGATCCCCAGATAAGATATTTTTTTGACAGGCTGTGTCATTTTTAAAACAATGCATAGTAACATGTTCAAAATCAATGAACACTGGCAGCTATCTCAGACACCATCTACAGCAAAACAAGCACTGCACAGAGGGACACTACATAGGAAGCATGCTGTCTATGCTATTTTGCACATATGGTGCATATCCAGGAAGAGGGTCAAACCGTCAGCAGCTTGCTCATTCTAACTGAGATATCTTGATGGAACTGCACTGGAGTCCATCCAGTGGACAGGATGGAAAGAAGATGGAGATGAGACTAGGAAAAGATTACATCTTAACATGGTTTGTGAATGAATCTTCCTCAGATAAAAGGAATTCTCTCTATTATAGCCATTGCCAGAAAAAAGGAATAAAGCTAAATACGTATCTGTAACAAGTGGAACTACATTTAAAGATTTGGGTGTTTGGCTGTAATGAGACCCATTCAACTAGAAGAACAGAGTGATAAATCATGTGTAAGAACTCAAAACTGAAACAGGATTACAGCTCTAAGAGTAAATCTGAGTATACGTGAACTGTGTATGAAATTACAGCCTTTTGCCCCCCTACAATGTGGCTGTTCAATACTACTTTTGGAGCATATACAATAAAGTACAAGCATCTAAACAATCAGGCAAAACTATTCCAGGGTATCTTATGTCCTTCCAGGCAATCACACTAAATAACTTAACGGATGGGAACCAGTGTTAGGAGCTGCAGAACTTCCCCAGTTTCTGTATTAGTCAGCAGAACCAAAGTCTCTCAGCACAGAGCTACCATTTGTGGAACGTGAATTTGCAAAATTTACTATTTTATTTCTCCTGTATAACTAATGGTTTTCAGATTAAGGATTTTTCCACTGCACTTACAAATGCTTATTACCAAGAAAACTGAGGACAGCTGTTCTGTTTCTTAAAGCTGCAGCTTGAGTTTTTCTTTACTGTTTTTTTGGATGGTGGTAGTGAACTCCATTTATCTGAGACAGATCCAGTGAAAAATATACTTGTCAATGCACTTCAAAAGCAAAGTTATAGGTTCTTTACCTTGTCACATTTTTAAACAGAAGATATGTTTACCTTGCATGAAACAGTATTGAGTAGACAGAATATTATATTATGAATACAAGCAAAACAAGCAGGTATTTTTAGCTATCCTTTTTTTAAATTTAAGAAAATAACTAACTTATTTTCGTGGAGAAGGAAAGCTAACAGCTTGACTAAAGATGGTCCCCAAATTATCCAATTTTATAGGGAAAATAATAGCTTGAATCAATTTTATGCTCTGAAAAAAACACTGAATGACTTCCTCAGTTTCTGCTGGAGCCTCTGGAAATCTTTGATTGCTTTTACTGGAAGTTTTCTCCAGTAATAGCAAGTGAATAACAATTAAGAAGGAGAAAATGGATTTGCACAGCATCATTTGCCAGATAAGTTTTTCTTTAGTACCTTACGACAGTAGATATTTTTCTCAAGAATAAGGTAAAATGAAGAAAGAGGATTTGATCTGGTTTGTTTAGGTTTGGTTTTGAAAAAGAAAACAAAAGCTGTTACATTAATTGTTTCTTACAGTGAACTTAATATTATTTAGCTCTGCGTGTGTGTGTGGGGCGGTGGGGGTGGGGGTGGGGAGGTGGTGTTCTTATCTACCATGTCTGATAAGAAATGTTGAAATAATTCTGGAATAACTTTAGCCCAAATCTAGTAACTTGGATCCTTATCTTTATTCATATCTCATTGTCATTCTGAAAGACAAGTTAATGAGCCTTGTTTTGGTGCCTATACCTTTCTGGCATATTCAGAAAGGTTTTACTCCTAGAGCTATACTTCTGCCTTTCATTTTTGTTTTGATTTTTGTTGCTTTGTCCTGTTGTGTGTGTGTGGTTTTTTTACTTCTAGTTTTTTTCCCCCCATATTTCCATAGCAATGTACTTAACAATAATGCAGAAGGTAAGGTAACAACTTTAAAAATTTGAATGTTATTCATATTTCATTAACAGTGAAGGAAGGAAGGAAGGAAATGTATATAATGTGGATACTGCAAGTCCAGGATAAAAATTTCATTTAAAAGACTGGGGAGATTATGAAGACAAAACAGTGGTGTACTGTAAAAATAGGTTATTAAAAGTTTGGACTGGGCAAGACTTACCTTTATAACTAATTTCAAAGGGTAAATCTCAAGTTCTCAATTGCCAGCAGGAGTTAGTATATTACTAATACCATCTTGTCTCTTGAAAATACCATATTTAACACTCAAAAACTGTAACATGATGTAGAAAGGTATGGGATAGGTTGAGAAACAGGTGTAAGTGCTGCACTTGAGCATCACTACAGGTAGCTAAAGTAGGAGCTGCAGCTGAGTAAGGTCCCCCAGTTATTTTGTAGTGTGAAAAGCGGGTGGAGAGTAGATGCCTCAGGAGGGAACTCAGCCAGGCGTAGGCTGTGTGGAAAGATGCCTAGCCACTGCATGACTAACAAAACTACACGAGCACTCCTTGTCTTGTCGCAGGTGATGGGTGTCCTGGTGACAAGGGCCAGGTACCTGCTTGCTCTTTCCTATCCTGGGACTGCTCAACTCTCTTTTGAGCAATGGTGCCAGTTCAAGAGAAGAGGAACAGACTAACACTGACCAGAACAGCCTGGTGGAAGGCACATTTCTGAAAAGTGGGAGACAAGAAAGACACTGGAAGCAGGTGACTCACTGCCTGGATGGATGCCTTATCCGCTGGAAAATGTACAAAGGAAAAGGCAGCCACTCTTCTTCCTGCATTGCCAGTGAACACCCTTTTGATATGCTGGTAGAGACACCTAGCAGATTAAAGCACGTATTCATGGGAGGCAGATGAAGGAGGGCTTACTCTGAAGATGGGTACTGGCTTTTAAATTTCTGCAGAGCAGGTTGGAAGAGCTTCTATTCACAGGCAAAAACCAAACTGAAGGAGTACAGCAAACAATACTACTGTAGAGCTAAGTACAAGCAGAGCTGGGCATGGCTGTCAAGGCTGGAAACAGGCAATTATGCCTCATTTTAGACTTCTCTGTCATTTTATGGTGCCACTGCATGGTCAACACAGCTTGCTGCAGAGGGTAAATTTGCTCATGTTAAGGGCGGCCAAAGACAGTTTTCTGATAATACAGTAATTATTAATTATGGAAACAATAGTGTTAAAAAGACTGGAAATTGAAGGCAGCAAATTTCAAACAGAAAAGATGTAAATTCTGAGTAGTGAGTCCATTTAAAAATCAGGAGTGGATGACTACAGAATGTAAGAGATTCTAAATTAATAGAATTGTGTAAATCAAGATTACATGATGTTTTTAAAAAAAAAACAAAATAGACACAATTTCTAAGAGCAGGCAGAGGAATCCCTATGTAAACTCCCATGGATTATGGTTTCATAAATAGTATATGATCATATCCATTCTTTCATACCTTGAAATCTATGCATCTATGAGAAATTAAAAATACATTTTGAATTGAATTTCAATTTCTCTATAATGCTAGCTTATCTGAGATGAATTTTCAACACCTGTTTCCTCAAATCACTCCTACTTGGTTCCCCTTCCCTCACACAGATATAAGGTAATTTAAATATATTTAATCAATTTCTGACTGAGAGCAGTGTTTAAGCATAAAGTTAAGCATGAAACTGGAGCTATTTCTTATTCAGACAAAGGGAACTCTTACTAGGAACAGTTAACATATTTCATCTGTAACCATTGCTTGAGGCAGAAGGTGCAGACATTGATTAGTAGATTGCAGAGGAACCACAGAATACTACTTCAATGGAAGAATAATTAGCATTTTTCTTTTTCAGAAAATACGGTTTTATTGTCTGAATGACAGTTTCAAAAATATATCTGATATAAATAGAAAAGAAAGAATCACTGGTAAAGTCAAATGACACTACTGTAATAAAAGCAGGAACTAATAATTTGCCTTATATGTATACTTATGTATACAAACACATGGCTATATATAAGTATATATAGATATAGATACTGATTTTACAGTAGGCCTTTGCAATAACAAAGATGGAACCTAAAGAAAATAAATTTCAACATTAATGGCCATACTCTGATTTCTGTTCTGTAACTGAAGAGTAACTGAGGCCTGAGGGGCAATGAGCTTGAGCATCACAGTCTGGTCAAAACAGAGGAGGAGGATTTCTCAGGATACTATTACAACCCACTTATGAATATAATAACTGTTCCTGGGAAAATGAAAATACCCTTAGAATAAACTTCACCTTTAAAAGTCAAAATGAAAATACCCTTCTCTATATTATGTTTGTAAAGCAGTTTTGAAATATTGGCATTTTTCCACAGAGATTTTGTGTGCATTGCAAAATACTGTTCTTTTGCTGTATTTCACTTACATTAGAGAAACAGAACTCAGTTTTTAGCCACTAAACTTTTTCCTGGGACAAAAGAATGAAAATAGGTGTAAACCTGTCTCTTCCAGTACATTTTTATTTACACTTAGTTCCCGACATGTTTTGTCAAATGTGAACATTTTATAGACAAAGTACTTCCACAGTTCCAGGCAGAAATAAGCTTGTCTCCAGGTTTTACCTAGACTGTTCTCATATACTTGCTCTCCCTCGTACTACAAAAGATGGGCCTTAGCTACATAACAAACTATACTATACACTTCTTTGCATTAAAAATTCTGACCATATTCACAAATCCACTACATGCAGTTCCATAACAGTGTCAGTCATGGGTGAAAAATAACTCTGAAGATTGGATGAATGTATATCATCCATTTTTATAGTGCTGTTTTTCAACATGAGAGGTGTTTGGTTTTGTTTTTTTTTTAATTCACAGACCTCAGTTCCTAAACCCAAGGGCTTATGGCACTGGCTGCTAACAACACACTAGTAAAAAACATTCATCCTTATCAGTTAATCCAACTTGATTTTCAGTTTTTCACTGATTGTTAATTTTTTTCCATGTCAATAAGGTATTTCTACATCTTACTAGCATCGACAAACAATTTGACATAAAGCAAATTGAGATATATATAAAATTCTGGAATAATAATAATTTTCAAGTTTAACATATCTGAGAATTTGGCCTAATCTGATCTGTGATATTTTTACTTTGTACTCAACTAGTGAGGTGCAAGAAAATGTCATACCATATAGAGGACAAGCTAAGGATTGATGCAGTCAGTTCTCCAGAAGTGGAGAACCCAAATTAACCAGGAGGCTGTTAAGAGGCGTCTGGACCCTGTCTCCTGCTCTCCCCCTCCCTGTTACCATAACAAAGTCAGTTTAACAGAAAGGCCATATTGAGAGGTGGAAACAAGAGCTTCCAAATGTGTTACATTTTTAAAAATTAATGATTTGTATCTCCCTATGGAAATGAGAGTATTGCTAGATTGTGGCAAGCAGTTCTTCAAGACCTAAATCCTGGAAGGACTCCAGACTGAGGTCATTGGCTTTCCGCAAATACCAGCCTGCAAAACTGGGAGGTATTTTACAGTTTATGCTTCTGAAAAAATGTATCTATCTTGGCAATTTTTTCTTATTCAACTTTCTGACCTTATTCCTCCTCTTCTCTTGAAAATTATCACATACACATATGCAGATACACTTCTTTCCAGTGGCTTTTTCCACCACACACAAAAAAGAAAGATTTATTTTTTCTGAGAGGCACGTTTGAAGGCAAACATTTTTTTTTTGTCAGCTATTAATTATTAACAAAAGAAAACTGAGTTCAGGAAGCTACTATTTCTCTTGTTTCTACTTTATCCCTCCAGAGTACCCTTCTAAATATCTTCACTCCAAGCATTAGAAAATGCAAAGATGTAAATTGTAGCCATTGTCCAAGGGATTTGAAGAACTCTCTAGAAACATGGGCTGCGGATTATAAAGACAGGAATAAACAACTGTGCTAAGAAATAAAAGAGAAATATTACACATAAGGCAGAACAGATGCCATTATCTTTTAGTCCTGATGAACAAGCTAAAAGCAACATCAGTTTATTTACCCATGACAGCATAATACATTCCGGTTAAAACCAAAACAAAACTCTGAAGCAGTGACAAGTTTAGGAGCTACCCTTCAGCATGTCCTAATACTCTGTAGCAGGTGCTTTCTCAGGAGGGCTCGTAAGGGCTACCGAGGCACCACTGGCTGATCATTTCTAGTTGTGGTGGTGGCACTGATGCTGCTATGCCAGCTCACTCCCATGGCCCTCCTTTTGCTCTCAGTCTGCACCTTGGGCCAGAAAGTTCAGGACAAAAGTAACAGGGACATGGCTCTAACAAAAAGCAACAGGAGCAAGCTGGCAAAGGAAATGTAAAATGGCTGGGCTGCTTTACTGAAAATGGGTACATATGGAGTGGAGGATGACACTTGTTGGTGTACAGGTACCTAAAGTTACACGTTTGTCATTTTGATTTGGGTGATGCTGGGAGAGAACGCCAAAGAAGTGTAACACCAACAGCAGTGGTGCAGGACATTATTAAGACTGCAGTAGCAGAGAAGACATGCGATCAGAATTTTTTCTTGTTTTAAACAGATTCCTGACAGAGGAATAACTGCTGTCATTTCATTTTTTTCATAGTCTGTATTCTAGGTGTAGATTAGTGTATAAATGAGGTTGGTTTAACTTCTTTGAGTACGACCCCTATATTTCTTCAAAACAAAACAATAACACCAAACCAAACATAGTTCTGAAAAACTTCAAAGACCTTAATCAGTTTGTAAAATTTTAGCTTCCTCTCAAACTTTAATTACTCACTGCTGCAGATGTGCAGGCATTAAGAGATAACAAATAATTATAACTGATTCACCATGTATGCCAAGGTAGTTCTCTTGAGGCTTGAGAGTTTATTGTTTTCTAATGTCACTGTAGATCAAAGGAATGTTTCAAACTGTCTTCCACAGCATAAGAGACATTGCATATGGAAACCGGATCATACGAGTTACACTCTTGGAGGACTGTTCTCTACCATAAACAACTAAAGTCACATAAGATACATTAAGAGAGATTTCTATACATGCACACAGTTGCACAGAATTTCTGGCTGAGGGCATGCTTATTGAATTACCTCCAAATGGAAACTCTTATCCACAGATTAACAATCACTCAAGCCCTAAATAGCCACAAAGCATGATCATTCTCATTACTCATACTGAACAAAAAAAAAAAAAAAAAAAAAAATCAGCAACTGCCACAGCAGCATTAACCCAAGAGCTTATCATAAGGTGCCCAGACTCCAGCATACCACTGCAAGCTGGACATCCATTCCCTGGAAGAGGGAACAGCAGTTCCTGGCCAGCTGCACCCACACTGTTTCCTCCCTACACAACTGCTTAGATACTGCTGTATCGTATCCACCAGCTCACCTGTTTGAGAAAGGCAGATCCTTCAGCCTGAGCACAAGCATAAGCACATGGAAGATGGGAAACAGGAATGAGAGCGAACAGCAGGATAGGGGCATGAGAGGGAGGGGGCAGAGGTCTATGAAAAGCAGTGATATGCAAGAGAGAAGCTAACTGATATTTGAGCTGCACACTCCAGAAAGGCAGTCAATCCTCAATTACCTACGGATGATTTAACTTTCATTCTGGATTAAATACAAGATGGGGCAGAGGCACTACAGCTGATGCAGTAATGAGCTAGCTTAGGTCACATAGACAACTAATGCACACAGAGCGCTGTGTGAACACAGTTGTGTAATTTCTGAGGCCAGCTCAGCAGTACAGAGCCTTTCAGGAACAGCCTGAGTTAATAAGACCTGATGAGTCTCAACTGGCTGAATGCAGAACCACTTACCTGTTCCTGCATCTGCTCCCCAGCTTTATCTCATTTATAACACCTGCAGTTAGCCTATCTGTAATCAAGGCACCTCCACAATATTGCAGTACTACTAGCATCTGCGTGTGCATAAGAGAGAAAGAGGTCAGAGCCAAGTATTCACTGTTGCATATTCCATATATATTCTTTTTTTAAAGCACAGCAAATTTGGATCAACTTCATGGACCAGCCTGAAGATACCTGTACTAACTGTCCATAATTTAATCTTGCACATATTTCCTACTATTCCTATTGGAAGGATATTTTCAAATATTTGTTCACTATTCCAACCTTGAAGTTGCTGCTTAACCAGGCTATTGCTCAGAACTTGCTGTCACCAATCCTTCTAGCTACCTGATGATTTTTTTGGTGGCGGTGGTCTTCACTGCATCTTCTACGGGGAGGCGGGCAGGGGGGAAGATTATATATGTATACGTGTACACATATATATACACTGCTAATATGAAATAGTAGACAATATTCGGATAAGGAATATAACCCATCACATAGAGCCCAAATAGCTTTTCATACAATTATCCACTGTGTTTATTATTCCCCTGTCAGCAACAAGAGTTTCAAACCTACTGCTCATTTCTTTCCTGCAGCATTATACAAGATGGAGATTATTTTTGCAGATGCTCTAAAGTTTGTAATCTTATTTTGCCACAACAATCTTTCCAAATAGAACAAAACAGTCACTGAAACCTTTGAAGTGATAGTCTGAAAAAAGGTTTGTTCTAGCACTAATCCTTATGCTAACAGCTTCAAGGCAGAAGGTCTTTGTGTGAAAGACAATAAACAAAGAATGCTAATTTTGTTATTGGTATGTCACCATTTTTATCTAGCTCAATACAAATTATGATGTGACAACTCATGAATTTCAGCTATAATACTTGGGAACTTGCTCAAGCAATCTCATAGGCTTTAGTAGTTATATTTGAGAACGTGCAATGGATGAATGTAGTTCATTTTTGAAAGAGGGTTAGAAAACTACCCAGGAAATTTTAGGTGAATTATTTTGAGCTCAGTTCTAGAACATATGATTAAACAATCTGTGAGTAGGGAAAAAAAAAAAAGTAGCAGCCAACCATTTATCAAGAGTAAATAATAACCAGTCAACTGAATTTCCATTCATCCAGAGCTGTAAGATTTACCAATAGTGGACAACAGGTAGAGGTTGTGCCTGATGTCCTTAGCAAGGCTTCTGATAATGTCCATGTGATGTTACCACAAGCAAACTGGGAAATTTTGATTTAAATGGAAATTAAACTGAAGGGAAAGCATAACTTGGAGACACTATATGGGAAGGCAATATCAAGTGAAGCTACATACAGATTTGTACAGTGTCTAATATTAATCACTATTTTCATTAATTGCTTGGTTGCTGGAATAGAGGGTAGATTTTTTACATTCACAGTGATGCAAAACCCAACCAGCAGCAAGTAGTTGAGAAGAGGAACACAATTCAAAGTGATCTCCAAAAACCTGAGTATTCAATTCAATAACTGCAAAGCACTAAAATAACTAGTTTAATAAACTGGATGAACATAGGAATGGATTGCAAATGACTGGACAGATGGTCAGAAGTCTAGAAGCAAGGATAGAAATTTTAAAAAGCAGGATTTGTTTAGTCTAGAGAAGATCGGACTGAAGTATCAGCCTTCAAATATATGAAGTTACTGTTGAGAGAGAGTAAACTATTCTCAATCTCCACTGTGGTGACATAATTAGCTTAAATTGCAGCAGGGGATATTAAGGTTGGAGACAAACATCTTTTGAACTGTAAGGATTGCAAAGCAGTGAAAAAAAATTCTGCAAAGCTACCAAAAAAAAAAATAATCTTGACTTAAAGAGCAGATTAGACAGAAATTGGTCAGAAATTATTTAAGTCTAGTTGATCCTGCCTGAGGCAAAAATCTGGACTGCACAGCCTTTCAAATCTCCTTCAAGCCCTATTTATTATACCTATCATTCCTTTGTGAAAAAATAACTCTCTAAAAAGCAGCATGGAGAATAAGATAGAGCCCCATGCTAAGTTATAGCATCATTTTTCACAGAACTTTACATGTTGGTTTGCTTAGAAACATGTGCATTTCCTATAGCTAATACATTTTCACCTTTTATTTTGATTACTTGATAACAATAGAGAGGAAAAAAAAAAGGGAAGAATGAGAAACAGTACCTGCAGACTGGCTATAATAATACCACCACTTACTAAATGATTTATTCCCCTGAGTTAGCTTACTGCTATTGAAATTGGCCTCTCTTTGTCATTGTACTTGCTTGTAGTGTGATATTTTTTTAGAGAATGACAGTGCAAAATGGCAGGGTAGCACTTCCTTTTCTCTATTTTTAATTCTACTGAAAACTGCTGGCCTCAATTTCTTAGCTAAGATAGAAGGAGCTTGTTTTACTTTAACTGACACTAGGTTTCTCAGAAGTCTGGTGGCAGAATGATAGTTAGGTGTGCACTGTAATATATGGATGCAATATATACAGAAAGAAAGGCTGTATGGGTGTTGGGATACTATTACATATTAAAAAGTACTTGAAAATAAAATCAGATTAATTATCTAATGTCAATAATTAGCCCAGAATTTATATTCCAGGTCTGAAGAATATGAGTCTGTAATCAGGACTAACACGAACTGCCTATGAAGAGGGAGATCAGAGAGGCTGTGATGGCAGGAGATGTGACTGTAAAGCAGGGCTTCAATCATACTGTTCCAGCATTGTGATTCTGAAACTGGGCTCCCAGATCCTGGCAACTGCTGGTCTATATGCCTGCCTTCCCCATATGGCAGAAGCTGGAAAAACCACTCTGAGGAATAAAATTAACAACATGTGTCATTTGCTTGGAAAGAGCTGCTGTAGCTTTTTGTGAAAGGGAGTCAAGGGCTTCTTTAAAGAAGTCAACAAGCATGCAGAGAAGGATGATATGGTTCAGGTAGGATACATACATAGATAAAGTATTTTTTATAAGGTCCCTCAGAAAAGAGTTTTAAGAAACCTGGCAACATTACATAAAAAGAAAGGTTCTCTCCTGAACATGTTTTTTGTTGAAAGACAGAAAAGAGTGGCTAGGAGTATGCTGCATTCTTGTAGTGGAAACTGGTTGAGAACAGATAAATTATTTCTTTTCACAGCAGGTAGTAAGTATCTAAAGCTTGCTGCCACAGGAGGTTGTGAGGGCCAAGAGAATCAGCAGTTTCAGAGAGGGATTAGACAACTTCATGAACAATAGGCTGAAAAGTAGATGCTACAAGGAATAGGCAGTAATGTGTCTCCTGATGTCCCCAGTCCAGCAGCTACAGATGCTACGGGTGGGGGCAGCATGAGGGGAACAGTCTGCAGAAAGCAGCCAGGCTGGTACCTTCTTCCTGCCTGACATGTCCTAATGTCACCACCAGAGACACTTTGCTGGGCTAGAAAGAACACTAGTTTGACCCAGTAAGGCATTTCTTACGCTCTGAAGAGTGGTGAGACCCAATTTTAGTCGTATTTATAAACCTAGTTATTATTTTATTTGTTGTAGGGTCTATAAAATACCAATTCTGTAACCTGAAACACTGAGAGATCTCTGGCAAATACAGACTTATGCGAGACCAAAAATACTTGTTAAGCGCAATGTTGTCCTCATCCAAATTCATGCCAAATCCTATGCAAGATGTTTCATTTTTTTTTTCTAAATTATAGGGAAATCTGTAGTGTTATAAATAGATCCTCTTTCAGTAGTAAACAGGAAAAGGGTTTGATTTGTTACTATGTTGGCATAATATATTATTTATGTTACTAATACATAGTATCTTTTCTAGCTGCTGCTAAGAAGAGTATCCAAACACTTGACTTTTTATCTAAATCAAGGAATAAAAAAAAATTAGTAAACATGATACATATTAAAATGCTTTCCATGTCTGCATCATATTCCAATTATTTAGTCATCACAATTTTCCACTGAAATGAAAAAGCCTGAAAAAGTTGACAAGGGTGAGGCAACATGAATGGTTCATCTGAGAATCCAACTGCATCTCCCTCTAGGGAGTAAAAGGGCATAACTTCTCTGTGCCTGAACAGATTGCTCCCAACTGGAGCAAGGGAAAAACAGAGACCACATCCTAACTCCTTGAATCATGTTACAGCTGCAGCCCTTCTCAGGCAGCACAATCCAAATCTGCTCCTCACTCAGGCAGTACGGCTTGGAAGATTATAACACAGATCAAAATGACTGAAACTAATGATAACGCACAAGACAAATGTCAAGAATTACAGATTTCATAAAGCATGTTTCAAACTAGTAATAAACTTGTAATAATTAAGGAAAGGCTGAAAAAAAAAAGTAAGTCTTTTCAACTGGCTCTTACATAGGCTGCTTTTAAATCAGCCTTTTCATATTTATTCTCCCTAAATATTCAATACTGCATCCTTAGTGACGTTTCTTAGAAGCAAAATATGACTTTCTTCCTGACCTACTCAAATAAAGAGCTCTGTACGGGGAAAGACATGCACATCCTCTTATTTACTGACTTGTTATTCCTGTTCATCACTCCTGAACTGTGCAAAGAAGCCATTATCACCAAATTACAGTCTACAAAATGCATGGAATAAAAACTAAGATGATTTGGATGGAGACAAAACAACACATTATATCCACAATGTATGTTGAGAGCTTTATTAAACAAACTTGTAAGGAAAGTCACATATCTTCTTCCTCTCTTGGCTGTCACTTTATCTATTTCCTATGCTCCATTACCTCTGCACAAGCCCAGGAGGTGTTTGTATGTAATAGCATTTCATTCTTGATTGAGTTTACACTAAGCGTTCCCCTGATATTATGCATACATATGATTTTGCATTTTATTGCCACTTAAAAAATCTTGAGAACTCTGTGCAATACTTTGGGAAACATACCTTATAACCAAACTCTAAAAAGGGTATTTTTAGTTCCCACAGATGCAGACACAAGACTTAAGGTCGCAAAATCCTTCTGCAGTTCTTATTCCTGAAAGGGGCATAATTATAATGCATTGTGCATGTTTGTTGTCATTTTGAAACTGTGCTCCAAAGTAGCCGTTGGAAGTAGATTAATGCCAAAACAGATAACAGTCTGCTCTTTGATGGCCAAATGGTTAAATGGTTTGGAAATCTGAGATAACATGTCTAACATTTCAGTAGCAAGAAACATACAATCACTTCTGTTACTATCTGCCCCAATTTTGTGTCTAAGAATAAGAATTATAAATGATTTTGTCATTGCTCAGTGAGATATGCCAGGAATTTGTATTGCAGCTGAAATATGGTCAAAAAAGTAAAGCGTGTTGGGGGTTTTCTTCAACAGAATCAGCAGTGTCTAAATAATTTGTAAAGAGATATGAAGACAGGCTCCCTGCCCTGCCCAGTTTACAAGCTTCTTCCCTAAGAACTGATATTGCAGACCTCCATAGTATGTGGGTGACCAAAACTGACAGGTATCAAAGGTGGATGAGAATACTGCAGAAAGAATGAAGAGGATAATAAAAATTTCTGCATTTGGGTGATTTGTTAGCTGTTATAATTCTACTTTTTCAGAGAAAGCGGGTATATAAGCCAGCAAAATTCAAGGATATTCGGAAGGAATACATTTTGTTTCCTTTTTGTACATATTATGGTCAGAAACATCCAATCTGTAAAAGCAGACCACAAATGTCTGGGAACACCTTTTTGTTTTTTTCCCCCTTGTCCTGTAAAATGCTGTACACACCCAGTCTTGATCTATACCCTATTTATTTCTCTTTTGGTCTTACCTCTTCCATTCCCTTACCAAAATAACAAAGCAAACCAAAAAAATTTCTGTTTTCACAAGCAATTCCAAAGTATTGAGTTTTTTCTGAATTGTAAAATGAAATTCACTTAATATGCTTCAAAATGTGACTCCCTTCTCTCCCATACCTACAAGGACAGGAGTGCAAATTTAACTAGATTTTGACCACGGAAAGCTTCATTTTAAATAATGTGTTGGGGTTTCTTTGTTTCATTCTTTTTAAGTGACAGAGTTGCTTGCATTAAACCATACCAAACTAAGAAAGTGATGTTTAAACGTTAAGTTACTGTACTGAGAAAGTTGTAGTTTTTAACCTGGATCACTCTCCACACATATCCTAGATTTCCTCCTCAAAACACAGATAGACAGACATACACAAATGCCTGCATTTTTAAAAGCTATTTAAGAGCAATGAAAAAACTTAATTGAGAGAGAGAACTGAATATTAAGAAATACTAAAAAGTACACTGTAGTATTTCAGAAACTACTTTTAACAGGGTACTTTCCTGGAAGGCTGGCATTAGAGGGGACAGAATTGTGACTATGTCGATTAAACCTTACATTTCTCACTGAATTTCTCATTAAAAGTAGCTTTCCACTTTGATGTGGACACTTGGCTTCATCTAAAAGTCTTTTAAAAACTAAACTCTTATCAAACATAATAGAAAGAAATTCCTCAGAGAAAATGCTGTGTAGTTATTCCCATCTTTTACTATCTGAGCTTACTCTACTTCAGTGCAAACCATAACACAAGAACTAAAACCTAGTTCTGACATTTAACCTTTATGCGGCTTAGCAGTTATTCCTGAATTATTTCAGTAAATCTATTCCCAATTACATTTTTTTCTTTTTCTTTCACTAACTGGAATACTAGCAGACAAACAGCAGGCTGCTCCTCAGCAACAGTATGCCATGGACAAGTCATACAGGAACTGGAATTCCCTATGCTATGTCACCTTCCTCACAGTGCATCCTTCACAGGAAAATTCAAATTAGTTTGGAAAAGAAAAGAAAAAAAATACAGAGACGGTTTGAAATGAACTCAGAATGTCTCCAAGGAGAAGGATCATGTAGCAAAACATTAAAGGAAAAAGATCATCATTTGCTGTTGAGTATTGTGAAAAAGTGCTTGTTTTCACATTATTTTTAACAATCCATTACAATTCTTTTGATGTGCACGGAACTGAAAATGAGCCCTGCTGTTCATTCTTTCTCTTTCTGAGATAGTACTAAAAAAATAATCTGCTATTTATATGGGTTTTGTGCTGGAAATGATAATTACAGTGAAAAATTCTCATTATGCAATGGCAGTAGAAGGAGAGAAAGTTGAAAATGATAACCTAAATGGCTATTTACCCATCATTCAAAACAGGCTGAAGAATCATTTATCCTACATATTGTTAAATAGCATCCCTGAACATCACTCCTACAGCAAAACCTAGCAATGATCATATAGCCCATGCACTTCAGAAATAGGCATCCAGTGAAACATGAAGTCAAGAGAACACATTTTCTGTGAATACTACAATGAAAAAACCCCAATTTTCTCATAAGAAAAAATATCTGCTTTGTATTCTACACTAAGAGGTCTCCGTAGGCTGTCTTGTTATTCTAATTAAGATTTGTGATTTTAAGATTGTCTAATGAAAGAATTTCAAAGGAATTCTTTAATGAGCACCCAAGGAAATTAAGTCACGTGCAGAATTTCTTTAGATTCCACTGACAATTCTGGTTTATGTATAAATCATTCTAATAATTAGAGACATACAAAATGATTAAATTCATACACAAATACTCATAATTAAACAACATATATGAATTCTCAGCTTGACAAGAAATATTGGAAAATAATTCAATAAAAAAAATAGAAACTAATATATGAAATGAACCAACATGACTGAATAGAATTTTCAACATAAAGATTTTCCTTAATCTCAGCATATTTATCTGGAAAGTTTAAAAGAAAGATACTTGTTAGTTATCGTTCAAAGAAGGCGAGTGATGTCTGAC
>VYZV01043858.1:0-19745 GCA_013401275.1 Pandion haliaetus | reverse complement strand
GGGGGGGAAGTTTACTGACATCAAATTTACATAAACTAATCTAGATAAAAACCAAGAGCATTTCTATCTTACAAATCTTTCTCCTTCGCTGAATTTTTGCACTTCATCAATATGGACCTTTTTCCCCAACTCAGAACAATGATCTAAGTCCTGATTGAAACCACTTATAAATACACAAGTTCTTCCATCCACAAACACCTTATCGGTATTATAATTTAAATGCACAAAACCCCACTAATTCTTTTCCTGTAAACCCTTCTGTTTCTAAATCGATCCTATCAGCAATATCTGTTGTGGTTTATTATTGCAGGTGTGTATAGCTNACCTTACAGTCATTGCTCAGAAGGGCCAGTTAGCTGTTCTCATCCCCAGTCCAGCTTCTGCTGCCTCCAAAGCACTTCCCCCTGACTTGCACCAATCTGCCTGAGAGATCCTCTTTAGTAAATGAGTACTGAATTTACTAATTTTATTTCCTCTAAATTAGTCACGGAATATTTACAGCATACAAATGGCTGAGACAGTTTATTTTATTAACTGAGTCACAGCACGTTGATGCTAAACTCTCAGAGTTACCATCTTGCACCCACAGATATAATTCGATTCTCTAGCATCTATATTCTTGTTCTTTATCACATGCTTTAATGACAGGTTTTGGGGGGGGAACCCACCCAAAATCACACTACCAGCAACCCAGCTAATAATTTTTATGGGTTCCAATGTACTGTCATTTCTTTGCAAAACACAATCACTTTGTCAGAGCTGAATCCCACATCTGAGTGTCATTATAGGAATATGCCAAATATACCAGTTTTCATCATGGAAATATTATGCCATATGGGCCACGTATGAAGAGGTAGAAGGACTTATAAGAACAGTTAAAAACGGTATTGGTGCTGATCATGTTGCACAGTAGGAATTTAAGACACACTGATAAAATAACACAAAGGAAAACATTCATATGGTCAAACATATGTCAAAAGGTTGGACATTTACCCTGAGATCTAGTCCCACACCATGTCACCTTCAGAACTGTCTGTTTGAATAAAAGATTCTGTGACATACACAGTAAGACATCTCTGGTAACTCACAATAGCCCAAAAGACATCATTCTTCCCCAGAAACAGAGAAATACTTAAATTCACCTTTGCTTCTTATTTCTTTTACATTCTTTCTTGCTTCTTGGTCAAAAAAAATAACAGATATTTGTCTGAACAGGAAAGTGAAATAAAACAGGATCTTTGTGTTACCTCAGAACTATTTTTTCCAAAATACTAAGACCAGCTTCTACTCTAACTAGAAATAAGTGCTGATCTTATTTTTTTCCAGAGAAACAGTGTCAAACTGTTCTGTTAAAACAGAAAAAAGGAGCCACTTTGAACATAAAAATACAAATTTTCTCTTTACTACTGCTAATATTAAAACATGATTTTTCTGTGGTTTTGTTTTGGGGGTTTGTGTTGTGGGTTTTTTTTTAATACAAAACCCAAATTAAACTACAACTTGGAGCTATGGTATTCAGGGGTGACAAAGGAGACAGGTAGATGAGAGAGAGAGAGGAATCAGGTAGTTTTCCAGTGACCCAAAGCAGTAACATCTCTGGCTGTGGTCTGGCTATCCAGGGGCTTATTTATTCTAATGAATGATGGGAACTAGCTGTTGCACATTACAGAAAACCTGCTTGGTTTGCAGGGTTATGCCAGGAATCTGACTGGGGGCAATCACAGAGTCACTGCACTCCCCATGGAATGTGCTGGCACCGTCATACAAATATTTTCCAGTAGAAAACTGTCCCACCAGAAAGGCAGGGATGCGTTAGACCAAGTGTAGGTAGGGATCTATACCTGAGTTGTCACCAGGCATATATTGAAAGAAATAAGCCATTCCAGGAAGCAATTTGCCTCATCTATTGTAGACGTCCACTTCAGAACTAGGCAGACTAAACCACAGATGTGCCAATTTCTTTCTACTGAATCTGGAGATAAGTTAGATGAGTCTTGGTCAAGTTGGTAATCAGGTTAGCATATGTGAATTTTAGGCAATTATGGTCTCCTCAGTAGTAATCAGAGTGTATATACATACATCTACAAAACCCTCAAACATGAACTATATTTTTTTAACTCTTTATGCTTATATAGAAAAAATGTTCCTGTCTAGAAATCACTTACGATTATTTAAATGATATTGATTGTTCTACTTTGATATTTTGTTAGGCCTAGACTTGGTTTTATTTATTATTGCTTATTTTCTCTTCTTAAGCTATTTCCACATTCCTGTTATCAACAAGCAAGACCAGATGTGTGAGATGCTGAACAGTTACAACTCTCAATTCTCTTGCCTTCCAGCATCTTTCTGGTGTTGATTCTATTACCTAACTTCCACTTCAATGGATTACTTTTTTAAAGGAAATCTACCCAAGATTATTATTGCACTGTAATAGTCTGGATGAAAGAGCATTTATTACAAATTTATGATCTATTTTTAAGATTTTACATAAGCAAAAAGCTTAATATCAGTAATCATTAACAAATCAGCACTGCACATTTGGGATAGTTATACCCTGCTCTTGCCTAGTCATTTAAGCACACAGAAGTAAACAGTAAACTTTATGTATTTTTCTTGTTCATTGGATCGGTTTAGCTCATATTTTGTCACCCTGAATCGTCTTCCTATCTTTTATCAACTGTTTCTGATTAGAGGATTTACAATAATCCCTCAAGAAAAGATGGATAAGCATTATCTTTTCTTAAGCTGTACTTCTGTGAGCAGCATGTAACTGCAGCAACTGAGTTACCTGCGTATTTGTGGCTAACAGGAAAACTTTTCTTGAGCAAACAGAGTTGATAGTTGCAATATTTTTACTGCATGAACCCCAATGTGAATTCCATATTTAACAATTCAGGTGGAGAATTGGACAAGTCAAGAAACAAGACAAAGTCGTGAGCTGGCTGAGGTGACTAAACCTCTATGTATGAAACTCACATTTGGCTGCACAAAATCTTTCATATAAGCAGAAAGCACATGAACATTAGGAGTGCCATGGTGATAAGTTAAATTGATCTTTTAGCTCAGTAAGAGCAATGGTCCACAAAAGCAGCAGAATACGGTTGTCGGAATTGATTTGTTACCTTGCTTATTGTATCAGCTGGCAACAGAGACAGATGAGAGGTTTGAGTAATGTGGAATGGCCCACATTTACTACAAAACGAGTTTTCTTTTAATTAAGTCCTCCTTCAGCACTTGGTTGTGTGATAAGCTGAATTCTCTGGTTCGTTTCATAAAAATACTTTAATGTCTTTCTTGAGGAAAACATACATTCTTACTGCTTTTAACAGGATTACTTTCAGATTTCCAGCTCAATGTGTACTCAGCCATTTTTCTAGGATTTCACTGCAGTGCATAGTAACCTGAAAATTAATATTCTATCTATTTAAATTGTAAATTTGTTGTCTGCTAGTATGAATGTTTGATATTTTATTTTTGCAGTGGTGAAGGAGGAATAGTTTTTATATCAAACAAAACAAAAAATAAACAACCAACCTCCTCCCACCACCCTCCCCGACTAGTGGAAGAAAATCTAGAAACAATAGAATCTAATGTTCAACATGTTCTTCATCATTAACAAAGGACATCAACTGTTAGAGGTGTTAGGCAAAATCAGACATTCTGCCCTCATCTTCTGCATGCAAAATTCAGTTTAGTAGAAACAAAAGGAGAATATATTGAAGAAGAGGTGGGCAAAGGGGACTCCAGGCAGCAGAAAACAGACCGGCCATGTTCCACAATGGTGAAGAAGAAGGTGGGGCAAGCGAGTGCAGACCAGGCAAATTCAGAGCACGGTGTCCCTCTCTCCTCAATCCCCTATAACACCAGCTTCACAAGCCATGCAATTCTCTCTCCCATTACTCCTATCGCCCTTCAGAACCACAGGATCTTACTGTTTATACACCTTAAATCTAGTGATAATGCATGCCTAGTGGTGGGTCACAGGAAGAAATAAACGTGTATTATGGTTAGGGAATGAAGGAAAATATTCAAGATGCCTGTGCCCCTGAAAACAAATATGCCTTCATACCTCTCTTACGGTGTTATACATTTTTGCCTGTCACTTTTAGGCAGCTCTACATAGCATAAAATTTAAATATTTCATAGAAGCTTTAGTGAGTTAGATATCTGCCTCCTGCTTACATTTGAGTCAACTACTTATTTGAGTAGTTTTGATTACTTCACGAGTGTTATAAAACAATATATCCATGTAAATCAACAGAGAACTCTCCGTGAGAGTTTCCCTAAGTGCAAAAAATTATTATAGTATTCTACTGGGAAAAGAGAAAAAGGAATTCCAAGAATTTGTCTTACTGCGATAGATCTAAGTCACTAGAAACTAGTTATTATTTGACACATTCCACAGCTTAAAAAAGGTAGTGACTTTTTTTTAAATAAAACATTCATGAAAAGGAGGATAATGACACTGCTGGCTGCTCTGCCCCAAGAGGGAATTGTCCATCTGCTATCAAATCCTTGAATCTATATTATTATTAAGCAGTGTTTATAGAAGTATCAGAGTACCCTTGGCACATTGAGAAACCAATAGGGCACGTTTCAAGACAGTAGATTTTTTTAGTTAAAATTCTGGGACCATTTCCTTTTCCACATAAAAGAACTGTGTTCCAAGATTAGCTTCATTAGGAAGCTCTGCTGGGATTTGATGTTTTTATTTTCTTACAGAGGAAAATTTATTTCTCTAAGAGGAGCTCCATCTCCTCACACATAAAATGAGCAAATATACAATTTTTCCCCCTATTAATTTGCATTTTATGATTACAACTAGATTAGAATTTTATACATTGCATCATTATTTAGAAACAAGCTGCTTTTATATTTCCCACAATTTTCTTGTTACTACTGCTCATAATGCATATTAATATGGATAAAAAAATACAGCCCTTTAAAACTTGTGTAACTGTCCTAACAGGTCCTCATTACTACTTAGAACTAAATAATTTGTTGAAATTTTGTCAGGACTGCTCCAGCTCTTAAAGCAAATCACAGCTGAGGTGGGAGGGGTGCACAGGTGGCATAAAGCCATGTTTTCTTTCCTTTAAAGTGTGTTCCATTGACAAGATACACAACACAGAATCTTGTTATTCGAGAATAGCATTCATATAAAATCCCAGAACTATTTAGCTGGAAGGGACCTTTGGAGATCATCTTGCCCAACCTACTGCTCAAATGGGGCCAAATTCAGAGTCACATCAGGTCATACAGGGCCCTGTCCAGTTTTGTGTCGAATATCTCCAAGGATGGAGAATCCACAACATCCCTGGACAGCCTGTTCCAATGTTTCATTATGCTCATCAGGAACATTTTTTTTTCTAATATCTCATCAGAATTCCCTTTGCTGCAGCATGTGTCTGGTTCCTCTCATCCTCTTGCTGTGCACCTTTGAGAAGAGTCTGGCTCTACCTTCCGTACAGTATCCCATCTAGTGGCTGTAGGCAGCAATAAGGTCCCTCCTGAGCTCTCCCCCAGGCTGAGAAAGCCCAGCTCTCAGTGTCTCCTCACATACCAAGTGCTCCAGCCCCTGACCTCCTTGGTGACCCTGCACTGGACTCCCTCCATGTCTTTCCTGCACACTGGGAAGCCCAGAACTAGATGCAGAACTCCAGATGTGGTCTCATAGATGTTGATTAGAGGGGAATGATCACTTCCTTCAACATGCTGGGTAGGGTCTTATTCAATACAGCCCAGCATCTAGTTANTTTTTTTTTTTTTTTTTTTTTTCTGCCTGGGCACACGCAGAACTCACGAAGGTTTAAGCAGTTTTTACACTTTCTAGTGCAGCAGGATTTCCCCATGGTGCACGCTGTGGACAGCACATAGCTTTAACCAGTCTTTTCGTACCCATGGTATGTTTGTAGAGGGCCCAATGCAGCAGGTCTCCAAGTTGCCCATACTAGTGGAATGCAAACACACACAATGAAAGATTGATTTGGATAAAAGAGTAGGTCAGGTAAGGTCCAGTGTTGATGGAATAGGTCATTTATACTTGTAAGATAGGTCATAATTAGAAATACAGAAAAAAATATTTGCTATTGAAAAATGCAATCCTAGTGAAAAGTGCATACTTCTAATAACATATAAATGCAAATGAAAATGAGCTCCTACACTCTTGTCCTTTGCCTGCTGAACCTAACAGGATGCCAGTTGCACTAATCATGGTAATTTATCTTTCCCCGGAAACTTGTTTAGCAGGAATTGGAAAAAAATAATCAAATTATTTCACAATAGGCCAATAAAAGCAAATGGGAAAGTTATCTTTAGGCAAAACTGTAGTATTATTTTTTGTTTGGATGATGATTTACAGCCTTTCTGAAAACTAATTGAAAAATGATGAAAGTATCTCTTTTGCTTCAACAAGTTTAGAATCAGATCCTTAGAGGTAAAATTTTTATGCACGTCCTAGTGATTAACATTATAGAGAAATAAGGAAATAGCTGTTAATCACTCTCCAAAAGACCGTGTTTAGACAGCTTTTTTTATTGTTGCAGAAAACAAATATACTCTCTAACATACTGTAATGAGCTGGCCAAGCTATTTTAAAATATCAGCTGTCTTTATATGCAACAAAGTATTAAAAAAAAAGAGTCTCCTGACATATTCTATATCCCTTGAGGTGCAATTTTCAGATTAATAGATTTTTTTTTTCTTTTTTCCTCCCCTTTCCCTTTAAAGACTCAGATTTCCAGGCCCTCTAGAGCATCCTGCTGCATTTTCTAACCTTTAAGAATAAGCTAAAGGCTGACAGACATTTTTTCATTTTCCTCTACTCTATAAAAAAGCTAAAATCTTTCAGCATACAAACTTTGTAGTTCTAACTTTTTCTAATATATTTAGAAATCTGTTCATTTATTAGTTTTTTATTCACTTCAAAAACTGAAACCAGCCTTCCATTACTTTGCATAAATTAGAATTAATTTTAAAAGTCTAACAGCATGACAGAGTATAAAATAAGAATTCTGCTAGATATCCCATGTTAAATAGAACAACAATAACACTCTGAAATGTACATTAAGTAATAATAGTAGTCCCCTGAGCAAATATTTCCTAATGGGAAACTCATAGAGGTAAAGGAGGTTTTGCACACCATTTAAGCCATAAAGTCATATGTAGGGTTCTGCTATCAGAGGAGGTGCACAAAAATGCCAATGAACCCCCCAACATGCTACAGAATCGGTTTCAGCTCCAGCCCTGCTTTAGGAGCTAGTTGATCCTGGTCCAACAGTGCCCCAGGGGATGTCTGCAGCTGTGTGTTTGTATGGAAATAGAAGTTCCTAGACAATGTGAAGCTTTGAAAAATAACCCTCAAAGCAGCATGACAGCATGGAAGGAGGGATGGGGCAAATATGCTCCTGAAGATTGATTCTGAAAGTGTGAATGTCAGCTCCCAACTTACTGGCACCTTACTTGGATTCTGGACTAGCAAACTCTTCCCTTTAAGCACACCAGAACACTAAAGTGGAAAACATTCAGCTCAAAGTGTAAACTCTTCTATGATGTTCCTCAACAGTACATTATCTGAAGAGGTGCTACATGTGTCTTTTTATGCATATGTCACTAATATGAAACTTCTTCACACCTCTGTAGAACTTGAAGTACACTATCCAAAAGGTTGAGGACTTCACCTTACCTATAGCTTACACTTCGGATACAAACTATATGGACAGACACAAACGTCTGTGGCTGTAACTACAAGTTTTCATTCAACATGGGCATATTTAGAGTACACTGATTCATACCCTGTTCATACAGAACTACAAATTTTAATTGGCAATTACAGTGGCTTCTGTAAGAACAGGATATAAATTTGGAAAAGTATATTTTTATTTCCACAAAAATTTGTGTTGGAAGAAAACTTGGACAGATAACTTCCCATTCTTCTGACCTATCAGAATATTAATTGTAAGGCTGCATATGAAAATGCATGTATAATTATAAAGCTGTACAGTAAAATGCATGGTATGTAACCATGGGAAAGGATAGATAAAAAAATCCTCAGAGAGGAATGTCAGTTAAGCCCACTCTTTCATCTGAAGTCTATTAATTGCATGGTTTACAAACAAATATTTTTCCTTAACAGTTATTTTACTATCATCAGCTGCACAAGATCCTCAGCTATTGAAAAATCAATTCAGTAATTAACAGTGAAAACAATCTCTTCATTCCAATTTTGTTTACTTTTCTTACTGACAGAAGATCAAACCGACTTTTTGAATAGTGACAAATTGAGTAGAAATAAATTATCTGAATCTTTTTGGATGACTACTGTAGGATGACACAAATCATTACCTAAAAGTATCTTTTCTTTGCTTAAAAGTCTCAGTAACTAGCTTGCCTGTAGGTCTCATACTATATAAATACTTTTTTCAGATTAATCCCCTCCACTGCTCCTAATAGTACAGACTCAACCTATACTCGTAGAATCAGTGAGTAAAATTAAGCACTGAAAATTTCTTGTAGTAAATTTAATTAGTAATATTACTTATTATTATAACACTTTTTACTAAATTAAATCTGTGTTCATCCAGTACAACTGAAAGCCATGTTTTCAATAACGTATCTTACAAAAAGCTTGGATGGACAGCATGCCTTCACACAATTTATGGACATAATTCAAAATTTAGGGAGATTATAATATTTTATCTCTTTGAATGGCATTGTTAATTATCTTGAAGCTTTGCACAGCCTCCATGGTTGACTGCTTTTAGTAGAAACCTATTCCTGATGCAAACCTTCCTCAAAATACAATGGTGCCAAAGCAGAGTTTCTGAGTAAAAGCCTGTTGGCATCTTAAGTAAGAGGAAGTTTTCATTTTTCTGTAAAGTAGCAAAATGTAGTTTATCATGCTGTTCCTCTGTCCGCAAGTTTCTCTTTGATGAAGAATCCCCACCTGACCTTCAAATATAAAAACATTTTGATTGTTTTGAAGTAAGGACAGTTAAATGAAGCAACACTGTAAACTGTATGCTGTCATGTCCCTTACCTACTTACATCTTGGCATATTATATAATCTCAGTATTTCCCATGAACTTTATTTGCAGAAGAAGGTTGTCTAAGGAAACAACGCGTCTCTCGTCAGCCTGCCTTACATTTATTTCTTTGAAGATCAAATCCTGCAAAACATCAGTCTTCAAGCACGAGTGAAATATAATAATTTTCCTCTAATGAAAATACGGATGACAGTAATGCTAATATTAAATTTCTTTATGACACAGTTCTTAGTGTCTTTTAGTTTAATTATACAGAATTTAACAAGATATATACAATCATAGCTGACTAAAATATGTAATGCATTTGCTTGAAAGATATGTATACTACTTATTTGACAGAAAGATTAACTCTAGGTGTTTGAAATCAACAGCCATTATGCTACTCTTTTGGTACGCTCCTTTTACTACGTAGCATGTGCACCACTTAGGAGAATTTATGTTGCATTTTTTCTTTCGCTAAAGGGAAGCTGCCACTAAAACAAGCCTTTTTTAGAATAGTTGTCTTTTTTGTTTTGTTTTGTTTCATAACTAACCTTTGTACACGCTATTCACACAAGAGTACCAATTCACTGTGATCACGTCCAAGCAAAGTTCGAATGGGGGCTAACGACATCTTAAACTTTTATGGAGGAAAAATATGGCAGAGTTAGTGGCTATGATCTTGTGACACAATCAGATTGAAATGAACTTAACCTAAATGCCCTCAGAGACTTAACTTCTACAACATTACATGCTGCTGTGAAAGAAAGGACAACCTAAGGTCACTTGTTTTTACCTGGGTGATTTGGAAAATGTAACATTACATACATTATTAGGATATAGGATTTCTTTGCTTTTAAAATGTTTGCGTTGGCATTTCAATTTCTTATTAGAAATGTGACTCTCTGTTTTGAAAGAACTATGAAATGGAAACAAAACCCCAAAACAGTAAGAGCTTGGTAGCACAACAATGTGACTAGCAGTTTTAAGTGTTCTAAATTCTGGGTGTGCAACTAGAGATGTGTTATAACAAAACAGCTTTCATGGAGCATGTATCTTTATAATGATGAATTTTTATAAGGGAATTAGTCGGCTGCGTTAAGATGTCAAAAACCTGATGTTTTTACTTTTTTTTTAAAGTCAATCTACTAAGATGGAACTCCTATTAAAGCTTACTGAGATCCCTGTAGAGGTGCAACAAACTCTCCAAATAAGAGTACAATGCAATACTGTAACTTTCAATGACTTCTAAAACACAACCACAAGAGAGGTATGACTATGATCTTTTACAGAATATACAGATCTGGGGAGGTAAGCACTGCTTTTGGATTTCCAACTTAGATCATATCTGGCCTGATTTTTCAGAGTAGCCAAGTAGCCACATATCCAACTTCATCAGCTCACATACTGCTGCAGACACCCTACACATTCGAAAGCGGGGTGGTGCGGGGGGTGTGAGAAACCTAAAATTCTTTGTCAGTTTTGAAAATTCTGTCTGCTAATCTCACCTAATAATCCAGTGACAGATTTAGGAGCAGAATCAAAATTTCATGACATTCATTTCCATGTAGTAAGCAATATTAAGTTGATCATTAGAGAAGAGGTAGCCAGTTAACAGAACTGCAGTCTATATTTAGACATTGATTCCTCCATTTCATCAGAGAATATGTTAAATGTCACATTCTGTTGCACAGCCAATTAGAGAGGTAAGCACAACAAAAAAGAGTTTTCCTGCTGGTTTTGTTACCAGCACAGCATGGTATCAAAAAAAGCGACAGGGCTACCCAGCCAGGAACCAAAATGAGAGGAAGACTGCAATAGTGCTGGCTTAACAAGCTAAAGCATTTTAGCTCTTGAGTTAAGATGAAATGCAGATATAAACAGTTCATTTTAAAACATGTATAACATTAATTGAAGTTCTCAAGACTTAATAATTTGATCTCGTATTGAAGTAAAGGAGATCTGCAGAAGAAAGCGAGCTATGGATAGTAAGAATAATATGCTAAAATGAGGCCTAAATAAGAAAACCATATAATTCTGAACCAAATATTTGACAAAATAAAATTTTAAAAACAAAATGATTCTGAAAAAGATGAAAATATAATGTGCAAACAAGTCTTCTTTGGCTGTCAACCTTTTCAAATAACATAACAGCTATTTTAATCTAGCATCCTGTGTAGGTGATACTGCAACTAACAATTATTATTAAAATATACCCATGTCATTTTAAAGTTATTTTAATTAATAAAACACTATATAATTCTACACAGTAAATATTGTGATCATAAACCAAGATGAAACAAGTATTTTACTAATCTAGAAGGTAAAGCAAAACAAAAGTCTCAAAAATAGAAAGTTTAAACCACTGAAAAAAGGAGAAATATAAGAAAGCAAGCAGAATTAATCCTATGAGACATCTGCATGTTATAATATACATGTTCTTATAAAACTGCTTAGTACAGATACTAGGCAAAATGTGTCCATTGTTTCTCCTCTTTCTACTGTAAGCAAAGAGAAAGAATGTCAATATCTTCTTTACAATAAATTAGATTTTTTATGAGGAGGAGGAAGTAGAAGAGAATCTTATAATAGAGAGTACTAAACTCAGTTTAGAACTGAACTGAATGGAAATTTAACACTGAAAAGTTTTGCACGGGCATGCCAAATCTTTCATATTGAGCAATGTTAAATCTAGAAGGCAGGTAATTACTTTCAAGCTGTATAATACCAAATTACTTTTATTGCTACTGAGTAGCTAAAGTTTAGCCTTTTTTTTTTTCCTTGCACATATATTTCTGTATTTTTTCTCTGTTTTCAAAGATAAGTAACACTGATTTAGGTTTGCTGACAAAACACTTGCATTAATGAGCTGTTCTTTTCTTTAAGATGACTGAGCAGCTTTTCATAACCCAACAGCAGCATGATATGCGCCTCTCAGAAAGTTATTACAGAAGCATTATAAGAAAAGGTATGAAACAGGGTATCTTTCCTCCTGGCAACCTGGACCTTACTAGGCAATTCTTTCTTTCTCATGAGGTTTATATTTCAGCCATTGGCTTGCATACTCTTATGACACAATCAGCACATGCGATAGAAAGGTAGAGAGATCTTCCTTAAATACCAGATAAATTAGTAAATACTCTTTTTTTTCCCTCAATTAATTATCTTAATATTTAATCCAATAATTGTGTTTATGGGATAAAGTAGCTTAAGTAATAACTACATGTATTGCAGCCCTTCATCTCTCCTATGTTCCTTGTTGAAATGATTTAATACAGAATAAAGATCATGAGGCTTTCAACTTGAAAAATCAGTGTTTTTCATACCTTTTGTTTGATGATCATGTCGTTGATATCATCAAGATCACCTACTATCACTCTCTGAGATTTTATCTCTCGATCCAGTCGAGAAAGCCAGTCAGTGAGTTCTGCCCATGCCTTATTGAAGTCAGCCAAGGCTGGAACCTCCAAAAGCACGGAAGATGGCATTTCTGGTTTGAAGGTGATGGTTTCCTTGGTTACCCTGGTTTGTGTATCCACAGCAACAGTTTCACCAGAAGTTACTGAAAGAAAAAAAATGCTAAAATTACTGAATAAATGAACTATGAGAAATGCTTATTTCAGTAACAGAATTTATGCAGTAGAAAGGGTAACACAGAAATAAGCTTGTTTCTTGATGGTATGTCTACTGGAAATATGAAAATTAAAACTAAAAGAATATATGAATTCATTTTTCCACAGTATTTCTACCATGGTGTATGCTTAACATTCAGCATTCACAGCATATTCAAATTTCATCCTTAAAAGACCAGTGGGACCTGGTAACACTAGCAAAGATCTCGGTGCAGTAAGAATCCGTCACTCAAGGTCACGGAAGTATTGTTATACATGAGTCACCTTCCAAAATCTAGTAGTGTGGTCAGATCTGTCGAGGCTAGAGGCAGATTGAAAAAAAGTTGGTCACAATATCCATAGTATCACAGCATGACCATGTATCTAGAAACACGTTTCTCCCATGGTCTCCAGTCACTCTGTAGCTGTGAATTTGTCTCACTAACAATCTTCTCACTTACTGTTACCAGCAAGTATTTCCCATAGGCTCTGTGACCAATATGGGAGCTTACACAACAAGAAATTCAGCCTTGGCCGATTCTTTATTTTTGCTCCTCATACCTTGAAAATATCATGTGGTATTATTGGGATATTTATTCATTTTTTTCCTTCTATTTGGAGAAAATAGACACATCTTCTCCTTTGTGTCCTTTCTTGCTCTTTTGGCTGTGCTTTAAAGAATCTGTTCATTATTCATTGCTTGGATTGAGGAAGTATCCAACACCGAGGCACAGTATCTTTCTCTGCAGTCAAAAGGATGACAGGTGCCACAGATAGCTACCACTGGACAGAGAGGCACGTAACATGACATAATTCAGAATTTCAAGGCTGATTTTTGCTTCCATATTTTTGTTATTTACAAATAGAGGACTATAAACTGTTAGGCTATTATTGCCCTCCAGTTAATCATGCAAAAGCAATTTGTTATGCACAATGTTATGGCAGATGAAGCTACACGGAATTGTATTTCTTTAATTTTTTCTCATTTCTTTAAAAAGTCCAGCCAAACAAGAAAAGTACTAGATTAGGGAAAACACAAGAACACATGGCATTGTTTCCCTGAGGTGCTAAATCGTTAGATAAGAGAGAGTCTAAATACCTACCCTTTAGAGTATCTATAGGATCTTTCTCTGAATCAACTGCCTAAACAATACAATAGCTAAACCAGGAAAGATGAAAAAAATCTGTGTGGCATGTGCTCTACATTTTCTACTATTGAACTGCAAAATATGGTTATTGAAAACCAAATATAAATTTCTAAAGGACCAAGATGTTTATTTGCATTTTTCCCAGTCTCCTACGGAGTAGAGAAAACCTTTTCCTGCACCCTTCCAGTGAGGTAGCTTGTCTTTTACAGGAAAAATAACCAAAACCACTGTCAGCCCATGCACAGTAAGGGGTTTTTTGTTTTCTAGTACTTCTGATAGTCTGGTGGTTTTCCCCACTGGTATTCACACCATTTCAGCAGTCTGTCTGAAGTCTGAAAACTCAAGTAGCAGGTGACAGTTCAACAGTTTGGCCATAAAACTACTTGAAACATTAAAACAGTCAATAACATTAACTGATCTTGCCAAGGAATTTAGCAGCTATTTTTCACTAATGAGAAAGGTTTTGAGTTACTTCACTGGGGAGTCAGTGAGCCTTCTTCAGCACTGCAGAAAGGGAAAAAGCTGTGCAAAAGCATCTAAATGACTGTCACTGTAAAAGCACCATGAGATGCTGTCAGCATTAAAAATACTGTATGACTACAAACAATTTACCAAATCAACTAACATATACATTATTTATCTAGCCTGAATAAGTGGCAATATTATGATACCAAAAGTGACTCCTGAAAATGATGATTTTTAATGACGTACACTGCAATTAAATATGTTTATCTATCATTATGCATTTCTGAAGTGCAATCCTTGTACTTTTCCTTTCTGGACTTTAAAATCACTTACCTGTGGATAACTATGAAGTAAATTAATTATTGTAAAAGGCTGTTCTAACACAGCAAGTTTTTAATTAAAATCACACACACAGATGAGAAACTGAATATATCTTTTTCTGACATGGAAAGAGGTTTGTAAGGAGTTTTTTATAACATCACACTGTTTGCTATAACAGAGTATCTTGTATGTAGAGTTACAAAATGGCAGTTTTTAACATATCAAAAGCAAAAGAGGTAACCCTAAAGGATCTCCTTCCTTCACCCTTTTATTTAATTTTTTAATTTTTACACACAGATGTGAATAATTAATAATCGGTACTCATCAGGTTTTCTTTCATCTCTCTTGAAATTACTACAGATATTTTCTGCCCTATTCTATTTCTTTTTTACCTAAATTATGCAAATGAAGCAGAGATTAGCTCTACTCAGTACTGGTGAGGCCACATCTGGAATACTGTGTCCAGTTCGAGGCTCCCCAGTACAAGACAGCTATAGAGCTACTGGACAGAGGCCACGGAAGGGCCCCAATGATGTTTAAGGGACTGAAGCATCTGTCATACAAGGGAAGCCTGAGAGAACAGGGTCTGTTTAGCCTAGAAAAGAGAAGACTCACCGAGGCTCTCATCAACATGTACACATATCTGAAGGGAGGGTGCAAAGAAGATGGAGCCAGGCTCTTTCCACTGGTGCCCTGTGACAAGGCAAGAGGCACTGGGCACAAACGGAACCAGAGGAGGTTCCCTCTGAATGTCAGGAAACACTTTTTGATTGACTGTGAGGGTGGCTGAGCCCTCCAACAGGTTGCCCAGAGAGGTTGTGGAGTCTCCATCCTTGGAGATACTCCAAAGCCACCTGCACACAATCCTGGGCAGCCTCCTCTATATCACCCTACCTGAGCAGAGGGGTTGGACCAAATGACCTCCAGAGCTCCCTTGCAGTCTCAACCACTATGTAATTCTGTTATTAGTCAGTCCCACAAAATAACTCCTGACATAGCAGGGTTTTTAACCATACTTTTTAGTTCTTATATGCCACTTTGCCCATAGCTGTTAGCCCAAGATACCAGGGAGGGCTTTCAGTGATCAGAAGGCAAGGTACTGAACCTATCAATCACTAATGGACACAATTGTCTGAGTTTATGGCTTTTAGCAGAGGACTCAGCTCATTACCTGAAGCAACAAGTTCCAACTAGTGGTTCAAAGTCTGAATCTTTAGATTCACGTTCCCTCTACCCAGCCCTCACTCCCTGTTTTGGAGGAGATGAGAAACAGGTGTTTAAATAGTAAATGGTGCTTAGTACCCCAAAATTTCCTCCTCTGCTGGCTAAAGAGCAGCACAACACTAGTAGGCACTGTGCTTTCACACTTCAGCGGTAGCAGCCATCATCTCTCCCATCCCTCTCCTCAAAATAGCAATACACCATAGCTTTCCTTTGGCTGTCAGCAGAGGGAGGAGTGAGTTTTGCAACTACTGCTGCAGGGGAGGAAAGATCAACCTCTTCCACAGAGTGGCAGATCACCAATGGCTGCAAAAAATGGATGGGGCCCACACAGTTGCCAACTTTGGGCCATCAAACAAAGGTAACATTTAAAACAAAGCCACATCAAGCAGGAATAGTGAGGAAGGAGGGAATACTGTATTAAGATCTGTAAGGCAATAAGAAAGGAAATACATAATGTTCTTTTAAGGCAAAAGGAACTTGCAATAGAGTTACTTTTCATACATGTACAAACAAGAACTATTTCATTTGTAGATTCACTTGCTATTTTGTTCACTTGTTAATGTACATTGAAGCTAGTAAAGTATGTCACCATTAAAAAAAAAAAGTGTTATTAGTAGTTACTTAGTTTAACTGAGTTAGCACTTAGAGCTTATAAACTTCAGTGGTCTGAAATAACTCCCAGAAAATCACTGAGGAAACAAAATATGAGTCATCATTTTCTTTGTCTTCACTGCTCTGTCCAGAAAGTAAGTTGAATTCAAAAAGGGTCACAGAATAATCATTAATATCCTCAGAATTTTACACAGTGTTTTTCTGCCAAATTGCAGTTTAATAGGAATGCCTTGGTTGTACTCTTTTAATGTTTACAACCAGAAGGCTATTGTATTTTTCATCTTCGTTCAGCCAGGGGAAAAATGTCAGAGAAGTCTTTGAGCATGTCTGTCTCTGATGAATGCCATTTAATTGCCTGAAGGATAAAAAAAATGTGTAACAAACAGCACCAACTAGAAATAAATAATGAAAACAAAATATGCTTTAGTTTTCTATAGATTTCAAGATATTTTGTTTGGGTTTATTTTGTTTTTGGTTTTTTTTGATGTTGTCCTTTAGAGCTTTCTGTGCTTAATGTGTTTTTATGTCTTCTCTCTGAGCTGGATATTAAAAATCTCTCTGACACCTAGAGAAAATTATATACCAAATTCAGAGAATTGTCTATATTGTCTCACCCCTGGATGGGAATTCAACTCCACAGATCAGTCATGATTTCCTGTAACAACTCCAAAATATCATCTCATTTCACCCTCTCCTCACGTGAACTCCATAATACTGTAAGTCAAAGTGATTCAGAGCGAGGCTTACTATTTGCAGTGAGGTACTCCATATCATGGTCAAGACACATGCAATTTCTGAAAAACATAGTTATTCCAGAACTTTACCAAAGCAGTTAACTGTGAAAAGTATGCAGAAGTGTTTACGTCCAGTCTTTACCAAGGGACGGATACTTGGGTCCACTTCCATCTGGCCTAAAGTTCCTGTAAAGGCCTTGTATTTCCTGTGACTTCAGAGATTCTTAGACAACAGAAAAACAGTTGCTTTGTTTATTCACGTAGGTTAAACAGAAGTTGTGATATCTCAGAGGAAATTTCTGTTCTCCTCGGTATTTCAGGTAAATTGAAGACAAGCTTTCTAAACCGGGACGCTACAGAGCCTCCGTAAGTAGACTCAGGGTGTCTGACAAGACTGCCCGGCATCAATTTGCATCTCACATATTTTGGCCACAGTATATGTGGGATAATTGCTGGAGGTGACTTATTGATATGTCCCCCTCTTAAGGGAAGGTAAACCTCCAGAGTGGAATGTCGTGGACATACAAGAAGTCTGTTCCATAATAATTCCCTAGGCAACATAACCTGCAACCTTAGATGTTAGCAACACCAAGGGAGCTTGGTACGCTGACTCTAAGAGAAACAACACGGAGGGTGGAGCGGAGTGGAGACACCGCAGCCAGGCTCTGTGATATCACTGTGGGGACAGGGAACTGGAACTACTGGAACAAGAATGGAAGGTCCCTGCATTGAATCCACTGAAGCAAGGAGGTGAAACAATGGGGTTCTGTCAATGCTATTGCCTTACTTCTGATTTATATCGTAAGTGCCCAGTTCTGGAGTAGACACACAAAATCATGTCCTCTGGCTAAACTTTGCTCATTATAATCTCATTATAATACCAAAACACACCTCCATCCCAAAGGCTACCCAGCTTCAAGGTGTGACCACCCCTCATTGACCACGTACTCTGAATTTTCTCTAGCATATATCTTTAAAAGTAAAGCGAGGACATTTTATGCCAATCATAAGAAAAGTATGTATGACTAGAGGCACTCAAGCTCTCCCTAAAAATAAGAAAATAGTACAAAAGGGCATAAGAGAGGAGGAATGCCAGGGAAGTTACCATCGTGGACAAGTAAGGAGGACATCACTGACTTCTGGGATCAGTCGACGGGCTGAACCTCTCTTCCCCCCCATACGGAAGCTTATTGGGTAACATTCTAACCCTCGGTTATACCGAGTGCTTCCCCGGGAAACTTAGCAATCTCTAGAGTTTTTCCATAATTTAATGTGTTTGTAGTCGGCTGTATTATTCATATTCTTGGTACTTGCATGCGCTTTGCAGACAGTGTATTTATCACCAGCAATCCAAAAGAACCTGCACTTCTGTTGCTTTTAATAAACTGTACTGTTCATTAAAATCTAGACAGCTAGTTCGTTGAACGCGACCAAACTTCTTAAATTGGGCCATGACAATTCGTTGAATGTGCCTAGATTGAAAGTACATTGCACTATTTGGGCATCCATAATCGTGGTAGTTCAATATATATTGAACGTGACCGGATTTACTGCACTGAATTGGGCATCACTCAGCTGCCACCAGCCCCTCTGATATTGGAGGGCAAGCTGGAATGCAAGGGGATTTATTTTCTGCCAAACTTCTTTACCCTTGAACACAACAGTATACACTGAAGTGTTTGCTAATTAATATTTATTATTTATTTATTTTTCCTCTAGCGGCAGCTATTCCAGAAGAGGGTATTCCTCATCTTCTAATGTTCGAGGTTTAACCGCTCTGGATTTTGGCTTAGGTTTTTTTTATGCTGTTGATGTAGTTCTTTTGCATCAAGAAGCTTTAAATACTACAGAGAGGACTGTAAGGTACTAGCAGAAGTGCACTGTCCAGTATAGTATCTTCTTTAAAATCTTCAAGGTCTACCACTATCTACCATTATCTACCACTACTGAGGATGGGAATAATCTGTTCCACTTTGAGCAGTTAAAACATTTGCATTATCAAATTATTTATAGCAATTATCTTTAGAAAGTGGTTGCAGAGTATGTTTTTCTTCTGGTATTTATGTCCCCTCAGAACAAAAATACCACTTGAAACATACACCTGTCCCTTATTTCTCTTTCGTTCATTCGTGCACAGATATGATATGGTTCATTCAACAGAAGCATATAAATGATAGATTAAAATTAATAGAGAAATATAAATCAACATTAATTACACAATATGTGGGAACAGATCTCATTCTGAAACAGTTTATCCAGAAGTGCACTGACAGTTTCTGTGACTTAAAAGGGATAGTTTGTTGGTTTTGTTTTTCCCCAGGACATTTAATTTATAAAAACAAAACTAGAATCGAATTCTTTTTTTTCAAATATCTGAGTAGCACATTCTATCCTGCTGCAACACATCAGGAATACAATTAAGGACTTAATCTTTCAACTTATTTAAAGGTTATATCAGTTCACTCCTGTGATATGATAAGCCACAAAACCAAGAGAACAATTAGTATGTAAGACGTTAAACCACACCAACCTGTAGTTTTTAAGGTAACTTCTCATTAGCACTTGCTGCTGTTTAACAAAGAAGGAAACAACATAGAACAATAA